>CM059197.1:6020747-6088040 GCA_030323885.1 Branchipolynoe longqiensis | reverse complement strand
TGACCCGAGTTTACCTGACACGACTTTACCCGACCCAACTTTACCCGACTACACTTTACCCGACTACACTTTACCCGGCTCGAGATTACCCGCCTCGACGCTACCCGGCTCGATGTTACCCGGCTCGACGTTACCCCCCCTCGACATTACCCGTCTGGACATTCCCTGCCTCGACGTTACCCGCCTCCACATTACCCGACCCAGCTTCACCCGACCCGACTTCACCCGACTCGACTTCACCCGACTCGACTTCACCTGTCCCGACTTCACCCGACCCAAGTTCACCCGACACAAATTTACCCAACCCGACTTTACCCGACCAGACTTTACCCGACCACACTTTACCCGACCCGACTTTCCCCGAACCGACTTTACCTGACCCTACTTTACCCGACTCATCTTTAGCTGACCCCACTTTACCCAATCCCACTTTACCTCACCCCACTTACCTCAACCGAGTTTACCCGACCCGAGTTTACCTGACCCGACTTTACCCGACCCACTTTACCTCAACCGAGTTTACCCGACCCGAGTTTACCAGACCCGACTTTACCGACCCAACTTTACCCGCGTTGACGTTACCCGACTCGACGTTACCCGACTCGACGTTACCCGACTCGACTTCACACGACTCGTCATTTCACACCTCGACTTTACCCACCTCGAAGTTACCCGCCTCGACGTTACCTGCCTAAGCGTTACCTGCCTAAGCGTTACCTGCCTAAATGTTACCCAACCCGATTTTACCCGACCTGACTTCACCCCACCCGACTTCACCTGACCCGACTTCACCTGACTCGACTTCACTCGACTTCACCCCACCCAACTTCACCCGACCCGAGTTCACCCGACCCGAGTTCACCCAACATGACGTTACCCGACCCCACTTTACCCGACCCGAGTTCACCCGACCCAAGTTCACCCAACACGACTTTACCCGACCCGACTTTACTCGACCACACTTTACCCGACCACACTTTACCCGACTCCACTTTCCCCAAGCCGACTTTACCTGACCCTACTTTACCTGACCAGTCTTTACCCGACTCCACTTTACCCAACCCCACTTTACCTCACCCCACTTTACCTCACCCGAGTTTACCCAACCCGAGTTTACCCAACCCGACTTTACCTGGGTCGACTTTACCCGGGTCGACTTTACCATGCTCGACTTTACCCGGCTTGACGTTACCCGGCCTGAATCTATCCAGCTCGACATTATCCAGGTTGACTTTACCAGGCACCACCCTACTTTACCCAACCCATCTTTACCCGACCCCTCTTTACCCAACCCCACTTCACCTCACCCCACTTTACCTCACCCGAGTTTACCCGACCCAAGTTTACCCAACCTGACTTTTACCCAGGTCGACTTTACATGGGTCGACTTTACCCAGCTCGACTTTACCCGGCTCGACTTTACCCGACCTGACTTTACCCAGCTCGACAGTACTCAGGTCGGGTAAAGTCGGGTCGTGTAAAGTCAGGTCGGGTAAAGTCGTGTTGGGTGAACTCGGGTCAGGCGAAGTCGGGTCGGGTGAAATCAAGTAGGGTGAAGTCGGGTCGGGTGAAGTTGGGTCGGGTGAAGTGAGATCGGGTAAAGTCGAGGCGGCTAAAGTCGATGCGGGGTAACGTTGAGGTGGGTAATGTCGAGGCGGATAACGTCGAGGCACGTAACATTGAGGCGGGTAACGTCGAGGCAGGTAACGTTGAGGTGGGTAAGGTCGAGGCGGGTAAAGTTGAGTCAGGTAAAGTCTAGTCAGGTTAAGGCGAGTCGGGTAAAGTCGAGTCAGGTAAATTTGGGTCGGGTAAAGTCGGGTCGGGTAAACTCGGGTCAGGTTAAGTGGGGTCAGCTAAAGTGGGGTTGGGTAAAGTGGGGTCAGGTAATGTGGGGTTGGGTAAAGTAAGGTTGGGTAAAGTAGGGTCAGGTAAAGTCGGGTCGGGGAAAGTCGGGTTGTGTGAAGTTGAGTTGGATAAGTCGGATGAAGTTGATTCCGGAGAAGTCGAGTTGGCTGAAGTCGGGTCGGGTGAAGTCAGGTCGGGTGACGTCACGTCGTGTAAAGTCGAGTCGGGTAACATTGAGCCGAGTAACATCGAAGTGGGTAATGTCGAGGCGGGTAACATCGAGGCAGGTAATGTCGAGGCGGGTAAGGTCGAGTCGGGTAAAGTCAAGTCGGGTAAATTTGGGTCGGATAAAGTGGGGTCAGGTGGACTCAGATCAGGTTAAGTGGGGTCGGGTAAAGTGGGGTCCGGTAAAGTGGGGTATGGTAAAGTGGGGTCGAGTAAAGTGGGGTCGGGTAAAGTGGGGTCGGGTAAAGTGGGGTCGGCTAAAGACAGGTTGGGTAAAGTATGGTCGGGTAAAGTCGGGTCATGTAAAGTCAGGTCGGGTAAAGTCGTGTCTGATGAACTCGGGTCGGGTGAACTCGGGTCGGCTGAAGTCGGGTTGGGTGAAGTTGAGTCGGGTAAAGTCGAGTCGGGTGAAGTCGAGTTGGCTGAAGTCAGGTCGGGTGAAGTTGGGGCAGGTGAGGCTGGGCCACACAAAGTCGAGGCGGGTAACGTCGAGGTGGGTAACGTCGAGGCGGGTAATGTCAAGGCGGGTATCATCGACGCGGGTAACATCGAGGCGGGTAACATCGAGGCGGGTAACGTCGAGGCGGGTAACGTCGAGGTGGGTAACGTCGAGGCGGGTAATGTCAAGTTAGGGATGAGGGGTGGGGGTAACGTCGAGGCAGATAACGTTGAGGCAGATAAAGTCGAGCTGGGTAAAGTCGAGCCGGGTAAAGTCACGCCGGGTAACATCACGCTGGGTAAAGTTGACCTGGGTAAAGGCGAGCAGGGTAAAGTCGAGCCGGGTAAAGCCGAGGCACGTAAAGCTGAGCCGGGTAAAGCTGAGCCAGGTAAAGCCGAGCCAGGTAAAGCCGAGCCGGGTAAAGCCGAGCCCAGTAAAGCCGAGTCAGGTAACATCGAGCAATGTCAAGTTAGGTAAAGGCATATTTATTTATATTAATATAATTATGCATTCAATAGAAGTAGTAAGACACTCTTTAAAACAAATTCTGGTTACAAGATTCGAACCGGTTACCCTCTGAGACCAACACTCTGAATAAGCTACAGAAGAAGTCCACCCTATATTTGTCCAACTGGTATCAGAATGCTGGGAGGTCTTGTAAGCATGTGAATAATGAGCAATAAATATGACTAGGAATAATATTGCAAAAAATCAATAGTAAGGATAATAAATAAATAAATAAATAAATATGAAAATAAATTCAATAACATTTAAATAAATATCACCACATCATCATTGATTCATGACTGACCAGCATGATGTAGCTAGAGGTAGACTGGTGTGGGTGTGGGTTGCAAAACAATGTTGCTGTGTGACTGTTGTCTTACTTTGTTTGTGGAGGGGGGGCAAAGAGGTATCAGGTGGGGTAACCCCTACGCTGGCATATATCATATGGCTGGCAGGGTTACACCAACACAACCTAAGGTGGATGTGGTTCATGGTCATTGAGGCATGACTGCTGCCAAACCTTGTTTTTAAGTTTGAGGATACGGGTACTACCAGTACCAGCACATATGGATATTTCAAAGAAATGCATATTTCAAAGAAACCCTTTATTGGAGTGTCAATATTTAGATTTCATCATTTAGCCCAATAATGTGGGAGATATTTTAGATCAAAAGTAAATGTTAATATTGTGTATTATGTATCTTATTGGGATGGATGTAGCTAAATACATAGAAAATTACATCACTAATTTGTGACATTGTCAACAGCATTGAAAATAAAGTGTCACAAACTTAATGAAAACCTCTGAACAACAGCTCATTTCACTTCAAATGGTCATATACAATGTCTTCATTAAGTTGAAGACTTTTATTTCTAAAAAAAAAAGTTTAAATGATGAAATAGTTAACCTGTTCTGGAGTCATTAACATCATAACATTTCGTTTCCACTTGAGAAGTACTATGACACTCTGTATCAAACACTGAGTACAGATACAGTACAGGAACTATTTTCACCATTTGACACTATGCATGGACCCAGTTATGGTATAGTAAAAGATAAATCCTGAAATTGCCCCTAAACATTGAAATTTGAGCCGAACATTTGTGTAAAATTGTTGTTTCCACTTTGTTACTCTGCTAATCTGTTACTCTGCTAATATTTTCTTGCTTTTCTCTTTAATATTCACAAATAAGACAAAACCATAGCAATGAGGTTTCAAATTATTATTACTACTGTTTATAAAGCAAGTGGCATGTGAAATGTCCTAAAAATGTCAAGTTTTGTGTGGAAAATATTTGATTTTGGAGTCAGATTGGTTTCCATGCTATACTGCTATTTATTGGGTGTGAGCATCATTTGACCTACTTAAAAATGCCAGAATATGTTTATTTTCAATTATTCAGATGCAAAAGGACATACACATTGAGGAAACTTGCTTATAGGACTTTGGCAGCATTTTGATTTTCTGGTACTGATGTCACACTATTGGTACACAACTTCTGAGAATGACCCATATATATGTGTATGTAGGACCGCTAAGGACAAGAAAAGCAGATTGTGGATAATACAGTTTATTACCTGAGAATTACCATACCTGGCTGGCATAACCGCCGAATAAGTAACACAATTTTTGTTCTCGCTTGAGTTGAATCGGCGCGCAGGTCGGGTGGTGTATCAGGAAGGCACCAGGCCGATCGAGCGCCGTGGTTATATACAGCTACCGGTGGCACCATCTAGCGAGTAGCGGGCGCCTATCAGTTCTGTACTCTCTAATTAAACAATGTTCACTGTAACCTGTCAGTTCAGTACCCTCTAAGTATACAATGTTCACTGTAACCTGCAATACCTGCATACCACAGGTGAGGTATACAGGTGCATATATACATATATATACATATATGCAAATATATACGAGTAGACATGCACATATATGCACATATATGCGTGTAGATGTATATAATTATGCATATATATGCATATATATGCATATGTATGCATATATATATCTGTGTGCATATATATATATATATGTCAGTGTGTACATGCACATACACATAAACTGTGTGGTGGATATACCGCACAGAGAGAAATCCCACTCTGCACCCAAACCCACACCCACACCCACACAGGACAGCGTCCGAATACAGGAGGGTATAAATACAGTGAGGTGCAAGTCTAGGCATCATTCCTTCTCGCGCTCTCGTCGGAGTCACAACGATGGTTTTTCCTGGATTCACCAGAACTTATTCATCCCAGAGTAACAGTTCTGCATATTGAGATGCAACTGCTGCAATTACAGTTGGAACTGAAGGCCCTCATGTCTGCCAGAAGAAGGAGAAGGAGGCAAAGAATGTGCTGGTCTAGGTCCTGGCTCAGTCCTCAACATCGTCGGCAGTTTGGTCTGGATGACCAACTGAGGGTGGAGCTCCGCAGAGAAGATTTGCAGGTGTTCACAAACTTTGTGTGGATGCCTCAAGAGATGTTTGACAAACTTCTGCTATGTGGTGGTCCATGGATCACCAAGCAGCACACATTCTACAGGGCGCCCATTGAGCCAGGCCTGAAGCTGGCCATAACACTTCGTCATTTGGCATCTGGGGCCAAATACACCGACATGCGGTTCGGGTGGCGGGTGCCGCACAACACCATCTTCATCATAGTCAGAGAGGTATTTATTGCCATATCAGGTGTGGTATTTTGTGATATACATTAATGCACATATTTTAGAAATATTTTGATTAAGACTATGTCTGTGTAGAATATGTCGTTTCAGGTGTGGTCATATTGTAATATATTATAGTAAATATACATAATGTACTTGTATGTTTTAAATTTATTTGACACTAACCAATCTCTTGTTTTTATGTCATTTCAGGTGTGCAAGGCTATTGTAAAAGAGTAGGTGGATGAGCTTATGCCGCTGCTGATGGAACCTGCTGCTTGGCATGCGATAGCGGAGAGTTTCCTGGAGAAATGGAATTTTCTGCACACCTGTGTGGCTATCGATGGCAAGCACATAGCCTGCAAGTGCCCACCTGGACCAGGATCTACCTATTACAACTACAACAAGTATTTCTCTATCATACTGTGGTGGACTATAAATTCATCTGGGTGGACAGATGTGCATGTGGGGCTGCCTCTGATGCACAGGTCTGGAACGAGTCCGACCTGAAACAGGGCATAGAACAGAGGGACATACAATTACCACATGCAGACCCCCTTCCACATGATGACCAGGATATGCCTATTTTGGTATTGGCGATGATGCATTTTCCCTCCGGAACTTCATGCAGAAGCCCTCTACCTGTCTACCTTATCACAGATGTGGGAGCATAGTGATACACTACGCCGTTTTTTTTTTTAACTATTTCTTCTTCTTTACAGACACCACATACAACAGCAGCTTGAAGTTGCAGCTCACACTCGCAAGAGAGGAATCGTTGAATGACGAGTTTCAACAATGGTTCCAAGGTCAGTGTACACTGGGCAATTATTCGTCTGAAACGGGAGTTGTAGAAGCATGGTCTAAGTTTATGGCACATATGTTAGATATTCTTAAAGAAGAGCAGGAGCGGCATTTGTCAGAAATAAGGGACAGGACAGAAATATGTGAAGGAAGAGAAGAACGCAGGGAGGCACGGGAACTTTGACTGGTTGAGCACAGGTAGAGAAAGGTACGGTGTAGATCATTAAAGACATACAGCAAGTCTGTTCCCCTATTAGACTGCTTAGACAGAGGAGCGTTACTTAATTGGATAGATTTGATCGAACGCATAGGGACTCTTGCCGACGTTTCAGACCTGGACATTGTTCATTTTGTTTCGTCTAATGCAACGGGAACGCTGCATCAAGTTGTTTTCACAGCTTTTCAGCATGAAAATGCTAGGTCCTGGAGAGAAATTAAGGAAGTGATAGCATCAACTCTTTTGGCAGCGGATGAACGTAATCACTTGAAGGGGCTAGTGATGGCTATGGAGCAAGGGGAGAGGGAAACCGTAGCTGCATACTATCAGCATTTTAAGACTGCAGCAGCGAAAGGCTGGGATCTCCCAAATGCAGTTTTCGGTACTGACACCTTTCAAATACTCCTTTCGAGATTTCTCGACTCCTTACTTGATGAGAACATCATGTAGTATGTGGAAACAAACTGACCAAAAACTCTTGAAGAAGCTTTCGAAATGTCTATTCTCAGTGATAGGTCTGTTATCAGGCAGCAGAGATGTGCACAATCATGTCTTGGGAATTTAGCTATTTGTGAGCAAATGGTACTTCTTTAGATCTATCCAAGTCTTTCTCTTCTATCAGAGTGTACAATTTTCCGATATTTGAGATATGGGCTATGGAGAACTACTCTATAATAAATTGCAAACTAGTCTATATTCTGGTAGATGGTATGTAAAACCAAAGGCATATGAGGTATATGTGGAGTTGGTGATGGATTACTAATTAAAGATAGAAATTGTATATCAATATAGATAGTGAGAGAGGGTCACTTCTTGACCTGAGAGAGGGTCACTTCTTGACTTGTGAGAGAGTCTTTGGAACTCTCCTCACATACCCCCTCCCCTTCAAGTGTTATTTATGGATCACTGCACACCAGACACAACAGGGCACTGTAGCCAGATCGAACCATGCCTTAGTTACAGGGATGTTGAACCCTCATTGGTGGATAGAGGAATGCCTGTTAGTGATTGGAAGACTGGATCATGTGATCAGCACCATCTTGTTTCTTGAAACTATATATACAATAAATTAGGGATCTCACTCTCCTACCTTTCACGCTTTATCTACTTTCTTTCCTTGCCTTTAGTGATTTTTTATTAGCCTATCTACACCACTCAAGCCGCCAGCCGTTGACTTTACAAGAGCTTCTAAATCCTCTGGTTCAGATATTCGGGTCATGAAATCACTTAGGAAGTGCATGAGTAACTTGTCATTAGGCAGTGTAGTTTCTGAGCATTCGGCAATTGATGCTGTGAACATTGCCACACCATCTCATGTCAATTCTTACAACCAAGGCGTACGTGGTGGATTGCCGGACGTAAAAGTAGGGCAAGCGGTCGGGGCAGAAAATGCCGATGTAAGTGGGCACACTTGAGTCACACCAGAAACGGAGGGGCATGTCCTGTCAACACAACAGCAGGGGGGGGAATCGAAATTTTCCACCAGTTGCGCAGTCGCAGACATTACCTGTTGGTACGTCTCACGTGTATCCGCAGTCGCGGAAAAGCAACAGTTTTATGCAAAGAAAGCATAGTTCAGCACCAAACATATGTTATCTTGTTACTTGTGTAATGAAGCACACATGATGCACGATTGTCTATATAAAATAAAATAACTTTCGGGTAACGTTAACATGGGCGGTACTACGCCGTCGGGAAACTAGAAAGCGCACTTGATGCACATCCTTCCGTTAAAATTGAGTTTAATGGGTTTAATTTATCTGGTCTTGTAGACTCAGGTGTGGCTAAGAGTGTGATACGTTTGTCTGTTTTCCAATCTTTGATTGACATCGGTGTATCCGATGGGCAATTGTATCCGGGTAGTAGATTGAGATCTCTGTCAGGACATCTAATTCCTACTGTAGGTATAGCATATATTTCTCTTTACGATACATTATGACCTTTTTGTAGTAGATCCACTGAGCTTTGATATGCTCATAGGTACAAATGTAGTGGAAATTTGTGAAGCTGAAATGAGTTATAAAGATAAATTTGTTTGCTTGTGTGATATTCTACATCCGTGGATAGGTTTAGAGACTATAAATAAAGGAATTGCAGGGATAGTTATAAAATTAGACTATTGGAAGATACAATTCCTTCTTTATTTCCTGAGTCTGATGTTAAACTCAGAGCTACGAAGGTTGTAGAGATGCATATCGATACGGGTAATGCATATCCTGTTAATAAGAGCCCTTATAGGATACCTTTGAGTGAACGACATCTTATGGAAAAAGAGTTAAATAGAATGCTTGAGGATGACATTATAGAGGCAAGTTGAAGTTTTTGGGCTTCACCAGTCACTATAGTGATGTAAAAGGATGGTACCATTCGTCTTTGTGGGGACTATCATAAGCTAAATGCAGTGATAACTAAAGATGCTTATCCTCTGCCAAGGATACAGGATATTTTGTGATCAACTTCATGGAGCTAAAATTGTTACCACAATAGACCTCAAATCTGGTTATTGGCAGGTAATAATGGGGAATAATGAGGAAAGTAGACCTAAAACAGCTATTAACATGCATATTGCACTGTTTCAATTTAAATGTATGCAATTTGGATTAACTAATGCACCAGCTGTTTTCCAAAGAATGATGAATGTTATGTTCTCAGAGTTCTTTGGAAAATGTTGTCTTATTTATTTAGATGATATCATAATTTATTCACCTGACGAGGAAAGTCAACAACAAGATGTAGCTAACATTTTGGCCATCTTGCAGGATAATTGTATGACTATTAAAGAATCTGAATGTGAATTTGGAGTGTCTGAAGTAAAACTCTATGTGAAGCAGGTTTGAAACTGGATCCTGAAAAAATTACTTCAATTAGGGACATGGCTTCTTCGACTAGTAAAAAGTACTGTTTGGACAGTAGAATGTGAAAATGCTTGGAATGAGTTAAAAAGTCTATTATTAGAATGTTTTCTAAAATTTCCTGATCCTTCTAAGCCTTATAAATTGTATACCGATGCTTTTGAATACAGCGTGGGTGCTGTCCTACTGCAGGAAGACGAAAAAGGGATTGATATGCCTGAACAGTTAATAAGTACTAGATTTTCTTCTGCTCAGCGTAATTATCCTATGATAGAAAAAGAAGCATTTGCTATAATTTATTCATTAATTACACTAAGACCTTATAGGCCTGTCACACTACAATGTAAGGAGGTAACGTAAGCCGACGTAGGTGAATTTTGGTCATTATGTTGAGGAACGTGGTGCTTACGTTAGACTGACGATGCGTTACGTCGAGTTACATCAGGTTATGTCGAGTTCCGTCAGCGCGCGTCCTGGTTTTGGATATGTCCAAAACTTTCGACGTAGCTCGACGTGATGTAGTGACGTTTGGATGACATTACACTCACGTTACGCTGACATTAGATGTGCGGGAGGGATGCAACGGCTACGTTAGATCAACGTTGCGTTACATCATAGTGACGCACAGGTAGGAGGAACGTGTGGGCCATGCTAAGACAATGTTGGGTTAACGTAACACACCGTTGGTCATGCATGTCTGTGACGCATGCCTAACATAGCTGTAACATTCCGCAAATGTGTCCTGACGTAGTCGACGTCATTGACGAACGTCTAGTGTGCTTGTAATGTCGATGACGTTTTTCGAATGTTTTGTGAATGTGGTGTGAACGTGTTGCCTTCGAGTATATAAAGACCTACGGTGTCCTCCTGTCAGCAGAACAGGTCAGCTCTTCGCAGCAGACAAATCTGCCTGAGTGGGTAATGCAGGACTACCAACTGGCCATTCTCAAATATCAGCATGAGACAAATGTGTTGTTACTGCGCTATATTGAGACTAGAAGGAGAAGGAACAAATGTCGGGCGAAGCGATTGTGGGTGCGGCAGTGGATCGGGAGGCAGCATGAGTTTGGCTTGTATGACTAGCTTCTGGTGGAACTCCGTAACGAGGACATGGCTTCCTTCGTCAACTTCATGCAGATGCCTCCCCAGATGTTCGACGAGATGCTAGCCAGAGTGGGTCTGCGGATCACCAAAAGTTACACTACCTACAGGAAGCCGCTCGAGCCTGGCCTGAAGCTGGGCCTCACTCTGCGTCACCTAGCATCGGACAACAAGTACGCTTCCATGAAGTTTGGGTGGAGGGTGCCACACAACACCCAATCTCTCATTGTGAGAGAGGTGTGCAAGGCCATCATTGCAGAGTACATTGACGAGGTGATGAGCCGCTCCACCACTCTGGAGGGATGGCATGCCATCTCTGACAAGTTCTTGGAGATGTGGAACTTCTCCCATACCTGTGGGGCACTTGATGGGAAGCATGTGGCCTGCCGGTGTCCCCCAAAGGGTGGATCCCTGTACTTCAACCATAAGGGATTTTACTCCATAGTTCTCATGGCACTCGTTGATGCAAACTACAAGTTCATCTGGGCCGATGTTGGTGGTACAGGCACCGCATCAGATGTGCGGGTGTTCAATGCTTCTGAGCTGAAAGCCAGCACTGAAGATGGTACCATAGGTTTCCTGGAACCCGAGCCTATTGTGGCCGGCCAGAGGAGGGTTCCATACTTCCTGATCGGTGATATGCCCGACGATGATGAAGCCATACAGCAGGAGAGGTATGGCACATGAAGAATGCATCTTCAACTACAGGATTTTCCGAGCTAGGAGAGTCGTGGAGAATGTGTTTGGGATCCTGGCAAACCAATTTCAGGTTCTGCTCAGCACGATGCAACACCACCCCTCCACCATGAAGCTCATTGTCACAGTGTGCATGGTCCTACACAACCTGAGGAGGATCCGATATCCCACGCTCCAGAATCAGCAGCTAGACCGTCCAGAGAACGTTGACAAGAATTTCATCCCCGGAGCATGGAGAGAGGGAGAAACCTGCCGGACATAGGAAGACAATTACCTGGCCAGAACACTGGCTTCAGGGCAGGAAAGGAACAGCGGAATGTCCTCAAAGACTGGGTCAACTCACCAACGGGTTCAGTGGAATGGCAGGAGAATATGATATGACTATATGAAGTGTGTGCACTGGGATATTTATGTACTGTGGTGTCATCATTTCTGAAGTGCACTGTGTGATAGGTAATAAATGTGATATGTACAAATGTACTGTGTGGTATGTAATACATGTGATATGTACAAATGTCATTTCTGAAATGTACTGTGTGATATGAAAAAATGTGAGATGTTCAGATGTTATAGCTAGGTTAAATGAAAGATATCAATCTGTTATTGATATCGAACCTTAATTTACGTGTCAGTTATAATTGTGGGTGGGGAAAAAAGGGGGAATATAACTGTCTTTAAAGGGGGGGGGGGATTTGCCACTGACAAATTTACATTTCCATTATAAATTAGTTTGGGGGGATATTATTACTTTATTTTGAAGGGCCCATTTAACACTGACAATTTACATGTCAGTTAAAAATTTGTTTGGGGGGATATTATTACTTTATTTGTAAGGGCCCATTTAACACTGACAATGTACATGTCAGTTGTAAATTTGTTTGGGGGGATATTTTTACTTTATTTTTAAGGGCCCATTTAACACATACAAATTTACATGTCAGTTAATTTAAGGGGCGGAGGGGAGAAGAAAGTTTCTCATCTAATGCCATATGAGCAAAGGCCTTTATTTCAATTCTATTTGAGGGGGTGACTTGTGTATTATGATAATGTTTACTAAGAAATACACTCATAGACCAAAATCTTGTTTACAATACAAAGTGGCTTTTATTTACAACAACTTTTTCGAATCCTCACAGATATCCATATGTACAGGCAGTCAGAAAAAAAAAATATATATACATATGTACAGGCAGACACATCAAATCAGAAAAAATAACAAATATATACAGGCAGACACATAAAATCAGAAAACATAATAACAAAAATATACATATGTACAGGCATCCACACAATAAATACTGTCACTTCTGTTCACTTATCTGGGGCAGGGTCCGGGCCCTTTGGGGGGGGGTGTCCAGGTCCCCGGGCACAAAGAGGTCCTGTGCCTCCATGTTCATGTTGGACACATTCGATATCCCGGACAGCCCAGACAGATTCAAAAATCCCTCCGGGGCTGTCGTTGTGGCTCCCCCTGGCATACTGGCACTCTGGTTGAGCACCCAGGCCGAAGTTGATGCGCTGCCACTCGCATGTGCTGCAGGCTGCTGCCATGGTGACCGAGAAGACTGTATTGTGGCCGGACCCATCGTGGGTCCGGGGAACCTGAATGCTCCTGGTGTCAGGGCCTGCAGCATCGGCAGCAGCGTGCCAGGGTGCAGCAGGCCAGGGTGCAGCGGGCCAGGGTGCAGCGGGGCAGGGTGCAGCAGCGCAGGTTGCAGCGGCTGCAGCATATACTACTGCATATATTCGCTGCTTTGTGATGCCCAGCGGGTCCCGACTGGCAGTTGGTGTCACCACATGTGCGGGTGGGGCTGGAACCCATCACCCAGTGACTGGCAAGACAAGGTATTCGATGTAGACGATGAGGAGTAGCAGGACGCCACAGAGGGGAGCCGCATGGTCTGAGTGATGGGGCCAGTAGGGGGACTGACCTGCGACAGTGCTGGCCCCGAGATCATGGTCCCGTCCTCCGCCACATCCGACTCCATGACCTGGTCCAGGATAACGTTCATCACCCCCAATGCGTACGGTGACAAGCACACGGTTAAGCAGTCCAACATATCGCCCAAGACATCAACGCATTGTTTAAGCACTTCAAGCAGGTCCTCGTCCATCGTCGACTGCTTGCCCTTGCATTGCGGCTCGGATAGGGGTGGTTGTTGGGGCTCCACCCCGATCTGCTGGTCAGCGCAGGCAGTCTCAGCAGCCCCCAGATCGCCTCGCGCTGCGTCCATGGCGGCCAACACCTGCAAGACAAAATAATAAAGCAACATAAGTACAATGAATACAAGACAACAATACTTTACATAATGAAGGCAATAATAAATGAATGCATACAATAATGCCATGAAATATATACAATCATTTATCCGCAAAGAGGCCAATAATAAATAAATCCACATGCTTGCATATTATAATGCCATTAACTATTTAAGATTTGTCCAGAATGAGGTCTAAAGGAAATAAATAAATAAATAAATAATTAAATAAAACAAATTGAAATTAATATTCACATGAATGCAAATTTTAAAATATAGTACTTACACTTCTGCAGGGGTCTGGGCGGTGCCGCACGAATGGTCTGAGGAAGCCAAATTTGTCCAGGATCCACTGCTCCCTCTCTGTCCACTCGGGTGCCCCATCACCGCTCTTTTTTTGGTGAAGCCTGGTGTGGCTGTCACGCATGGACTTGAACCAGCCCTGGAGATGTACCGCAGTTCTCTCCATCTTCTGGGCCTGGTCCTCCCACAGCTTGCCCTTTTTGTCGGTCCTCCGAAAGTTGACGTTCCATATGACTGGCGTGTCATGGAGAAAGTCAAGCAGGACCTGCTCCTCGTCTGCAAGCTGTTTGCAGTCAAACTTCCGCACCCTCCTCTTGCCTTTTCCTTTTCCTATTCCTGGCAGACTGTAAATGATGCATGTGAATGCGCCGAAGAAGCAGACAGGGACTGCGTGTCCATAGTCTCCTCTGTGTCCAGGTGAGCCGGAGATGAGACCATCGGAGATAGTGGAGATGGTGCTGCTCCTGCTGGTGATGGTGGTGATGTTGGTGGTGTAGCAGTCTTGCTCTTTCTGCCCTTCCTTCTTCCCCTCCCATACTGGCGGTTGGGATTAGAAGTTGAACTGGAGCTAGATCGTGGGTTGTTCTTGTCTGGCATGCTGGAGAAGTTGTGAGGAGAGAGCAAGACAGCACCCATATATATACCGCAGGCACGGGTGGGGCGGGTGCTTTTCATCAAGTCGGCTCACGTTATGGTCATGCCAAGCGCATCAAGCCCTCGTTGCGATCACGTCGGCCACTTTGGACTCACGCAAGTGCAACGTCAGCATGACGGTGGGATGACGTCGACTCACGTCGAGAAAAACGGTTGAGTCAGACATTGCCATGCTAGGATGGGCGTGATCATGCCTGCGACGCTAGCCTCTCGGTGGGGCGACGTCGACTCATGTTGGAGAAAACGCTTGAGTCGGACGTGACCACGCTAGGATTGGCGTGATCACGTCCGCTCGATGCTAAGCCGCCACAACAGTGACACTAGACTGATGTCGCACGCTGGGGTTTCGCTAGCCTCACATTGACCCAATTAATAATTCCTTTGTCCTCTCTTGCTGGCACGACGCTAGACCGACGTAATGCTCACATCGCCAACCCAGCACTGATGTCCAACTTTGGCCAGTATTTGCACATTACGCCAAGATTTTCAAAGTGTTAAATTTATTTGCACGTTGTCCCTAAGCTGGAGCGTTACGTCATAGTTTGACAGGGCCATTACTTATATGGTGCTGAATTTACTATTTGCACAGATCATGCTCCACTAAAAATAAATGTCACTAGGGAAATCCCTAATGCATGTATTCAACATCGGGCAGTATTATTAGCAGAATTATTAGCACCAATTGTCTACATGAAAGGAGTAGGTAATGTATGGGCTGACATGCTGTCCAGCTTGCGACCTAATACAGAGGCTAAGGAGCCAGTAGAGATGTTTGCACTAGATTCTATTTTGGCAGAACAGGCAATTCCATTTGAGCACTATAAACTGCGATTCGATGAAGTCATAAATGAGCATACAAAAATGCCCGAATATACGTTAGGGAGGAATGAAGAAAATAATTATTTGCCAATGGATAATCTTCTTTATTCAATGATTGCTCCTACATGTAAAGATACATATCCTCGACTAGTTTTGGCAGAGAGATGCAGGGATTGGGTAATTAAAATAGCTCATACTGAAGTAGGTCATATGGCTATGTCGAAAACCCTGAGACGATTACAGGAACACTTTCATTGGTCTGGTATAGCTAGAGATGTCCATAAAGTAATTACCAATTGTCCTAATTGTGTAGTGAACTGTAGCAGACGCACATGTGCATATCCACAGTCGATGCCATTACCGGTAGCACCTGGTATCGTAATTGCTGCAGATCTTTCTGGTCCTTATCCAGTAAGTACCAATGGAAATAGATATGTACTGTCTATAAATCAGCGAAGGGTGTTCATGATTACATATTCAATGATTATATTCCCCACCGTTAAATTCCATGTCTTTATTGCTGATAATGGGTTGGAATTTAACGTTCTTTACCTGATGTGATATACGCGTATCGCACTGTACCTTTAGACAGTACAGGTTTTTCTCCTTTCTTTCTAACTTATGGTAGACATCCAGGTATGAAGCATAGTTCTTTACTATATCGTTCTACAGGTATGGAAGATTCAAACTTAGCATATCGGATAGATGACTTGTCTATTGCTTTAAAGAAAGCAGTTGACAATCGACGAGAGAGTCGAAAATGCCCATGCGGAGAAATTGGTAGTGGAGCATTTATGCGGAAGCAGGCATGTAGAACAGAACACCCAACCCGTGCTCATACAGCTTTCTGACTCTACGTATAAATGGTCAAGGAGTGACTCAATGTCTTTTTATCGGAACGACTGACTCTGCGGTATGTCACTATTTTTATGTGGCTCACTCTACCAAAGGGCAAGCTGTACCCGATTTCCAGAAATGTCAGTTGTTCTTGGCAGAAGGGGCCCTGACACACTGAGTTGGTCTTTATGTAGACTGAGCCTGCAATAGCCACAGAATACCCTAAGTTGGCCCTGGGAGGGCGGCTGAGCCTACATATTTCGTCCAACGTTGAAATACGAAAAGACTGAGTCTACATAAGCCGTTCTCATGGCTGACAGGATGGCTGAGCCTACATAGTTCGTCCAATGCTGGATATTTTTTGAGAAGATGATGAACTCTGTATTTACTGCAATATATTTAATTATTCATTAATTTATATGATTCTCCATTTACGTTAAGTTACGTTAAGTTACGATACATTAAGTTACATTTTCGACGATAAACTATGCATTGGTGTAGTTGTCACAATATGCGATTTATATTGGACGCAATAAAATCCCGAAATATTTTGTCCCTGGAAATATACAAATATACGAATAGACTTCTCTTCTATAACACCTCCAAGCCGTTCGAGCCAGAGTTGCTTCGCGCTGCAGAGGCTGCCAATATGTCATTGCGGGCAGTGAAGGTTCAGATAAATTAGTCATTCCCCCCCCATCCCCCTCTTGTGCAATTTGACTACAGTGGATCGGGTAGGAGGTGGGGTAGGAGTGTGTGTGATTACGGTGATTAGGGTCAATAGGTCAATTGTTTAAAGCCACCGAGAAGTAATGTGATACCAAGCGGTTCACATCATACACCTCTGAACAAACTGCTAACCACCAACCGGCAGCAAGTGACCTCACATTCTCAACTCTTAGTTTTACCGATAGATCTTAGCTATATTGCGAGAAATGGAATATTTTTTTAGAAAAGAACCAGAGAAAATGCTTGTAAATTAAATGGAGAATCAATGAAATTTATACCTGGGTCCTGACAGTACTTTGAACCAAATACAAGTCTTAAACATATTTTGCCGATTTTCGCATTTCTCCCTCTAGGTGCGTATCAGCAACATGAGACAGTCTGCCCAGGAGCGGGCCCTTCCGGCCGCTTCCGCATCTGCTGTCATGGACCCAGAAATCATGCGTCAGAAGGTCCGGCTGTCCGTGCAGCAGTCGAAGCACACAACGGGTTTCGACCTCTACAAGCGCTCCACCCAATCCAGTAAGTTCTTTTGATTTCCTCTCAATGTTACACTTGACTCGATGTCTTATTAACGGTTATCAGTTTTCAAGTTAGCGGACCTACATTTCACTGTTAATTTACCACATATTACATACGTAATGTTAAATTTGCTTTTTTGGCGATTTCAAATAAACACTTTGTATGACTGTTTTGGTACACACTTGAATATCGTTTTAGTATCATAGCTTTCACAACAACCTTAAATGTTGCTCGTACATAAAAAAACTACAAACAATAATTAATTGAATTTAATTCTTAATTCTTAACTCTTCAGCCCCAGGCAGTTTAGCTGAAAAGCAGACTGCTTGGTTGGAGGGGTGGAGGTCGCTTCTGCCCACTGAGCGCAAAGCTTATCAAAATGATACCCGGCAACTCGCTCAGTTGAACCCCAACAAAATGACCTGTGAGGAGCGTGTTGCCACGGTTAACACCTCTTACCACCGTCTGTGCAAGGAGGTATATTAATGGATCATAATACATCTACCTAATGTGGACCCCAATATGTAATGATGATATCCTTTCAGCCTTGTTTTATATGTCAATTTATTGAACTTTTTTGCCTCGTTTATAATTCGCTTTTACCTTATTATTCCATAATGTCTGTTCCTTGTGTGTGTTATATATTGATCTTTTTTTCTAGCTTTGTATTCTAGCTTTGTTTAGAATTGCCATTTACCTTGTTAAGGTTTACTTTGTGTGGTTTGATTTGCAGGGTTTACTTTGATCCAGGCACGCTTGCTGCGCTACCTCAACACAGACGGTGAGGTGGACATGTTGCTTTTCATGAAGTCGAAGCGGGGCAACATGGACATCTTCTCCGGCACTGCCCCTGACTTCTTGGAACAAAACTGGTCCATCTTCAGGGATTGGTTCCTTTGCAACGATGGGAAGTTTTTGCCGAATGCTACTTCTTTGTGTTTCTCACTAGCAAACATGTCGATATTCTAACCTCTATAACTGGGACTGGTTCCTTTGGAATGATGGTAAGTTTTTGCCGAATGCCACTTCTTTGTTTTTCTCACTAGCAAACATGTCGATATTCTAACCACTGTAACACCTGTGTTGTTCTACCTACCTGCTGTCCCTGCTTCCGCTGTCCCTGCTGCTGCCCCTGCTGCTACCTCCGCTGCTGCCTCTGCTCCTGCCCCTGCTTCTGCTCCCGCCCCACCCATGAGCACCAAGGAACGGATGCGCGTCACATATCTGACCAAACTGCAGGATGCTCTGGGTACGATATAAAACTTGATAACCTTTATGATTTTAAATCCCTGTCCCATATTGATATCACCAAAATGTATATTGCAATTTAGTTTTGTTAATACCTGGTAAAAATTGGTTGCACTTCATTTATATTATTGAAATATGATCAAATCTAAAAAAACACTATCTTGCACAATAACAGTATGCTCCAGATAACTTTTTCTTTTTTAATTACAGTAGTTCACTTTGTAGCACGAATACCTTCACCACCCACTGACAGCATATATATATATTGATTGATTGGTGGTTGCTTTACGCCGTGTCGGCAGCATAGGCCATATTCACGGCGAGAAATGTTTGTTTTTTGTTCAAACCATCGCTTTTACATGTAAAAGCAGACAATCAATTATGTGCCAATAGACACTAATTAAATTAGAAAGCTCACAATCATATATCTGTGGTCAAGGGAGAAACAAATTCCCATAGAAAAAGAAAAGTTTCATTAATAATTAATAGAATCCATTTAGTAAACTATATAAGGTGGTAACAGTCCAGCTGCCCTCAAAAAGGCTAAAATGTTTTCCTGTTTTACCTTAGTAAAAAGGTCATGCATACTGCAGTGTAGAACCGTTGGCGCAGGGCCAAAAAATCAACGCAACTTAGTAAAATGTGTTTGAGTGTCAGTGGGGACTGACACCCAATACATTCAGGGGGAGGTTCCCCCTTGAGCAGAAAAGCATGTGTAAGCCACGAGTGGCCAATACGGCAGCGGCTAAGGACCACTTGGTCCCGCCGACCTCCCGCATGAGTCTGTGGTGGCTTTCCCACAGATGGTTCAATTTCTTTAAGTTTATTAATGTTTTCATCCCACTCATGTTGCCATTTGGATTTTATGTGGGTGGCTATTAGTGGTTTCAGATCAGAGTGAGGGATCAGACACGGTTCAAGATCACAGTTCAGGGCCTTCTTCGCAGCCCGATCAGCTCGTTCGTTTCCTTTTATGCCAGCATGGCCAGGCACCCAGCACAGGTGGATATCATACCCATCTGTTGTCAGTTGGTTCATTTTATAAATGACCGTTGCTAGAATAGGGTGATTCGTTTTCAGTCCAGCAACAGCCAGGAGGCAAGAGAACGAATCACTGTATATAACATAGTTAGTGTGGTTGGATACCTCGATACACTCCAAAGCGAGAAGGAGTGCTCGGGCCTCTGCAGTGAAAATCGAGCTCTGATCGGGCAAACGTACACCAAATTTTTCCCGTCGGCAGACTGCCGCAGCAGCTACCCGGCTTTGGTCTTTCGAACCATCAGTGTATATGGAGAGGTAGTCTGCAAACTGGCCTTGAATCTCTGCATGCAGTCCTTGGTACTCGAGTGGATCATATATATATATGATGTTCACTTACTCACCTTGTAATTTCTTGTTTTCAGAAGTCTTTCTTGGTGGACGTACCACAGGCTTCAATGTGGGAAGGGTCCTGCCGGAAGCCCTTGCTAAACTAGGGGCAGTCATGGTGGGTCTTCCTGGTCCAATTGTCAACCTGAATGCCCTATGTAAGGAGTACTTCCTCACCATCATGGCGGCTGACATTTCGATCGTGAAGGCCCCTGTGAGTGCTCCTGTTGACGTCTGTGTTGAGATTCCCCACCGACCTGTCCATCTCCCACAAGTCTGTGCATGTCAAGCTGTACCGATTGCGCAGCTGCAGTTCCCCCCAGCCAACTGTAGCTGCGCCCTTGGTGGAGTCTCACAGCACTTGGGAAATGGCTATGGGTACAACAGCCATTTCTTGCTACTTGGTTGTAGTCAACCATCGTCCTCCTTGGCTATGAGCCTAACTGAGGTTTGTGTCATATCTCCTCCAACAACCATCAGAAAGGCCTTCAAACAAGCATCCCTGCTTGACTTTATGCGGTCGTTGGAGAGCGGAAGTAAGGGGCACAAGTGCGGTGCTCCCCCATGAATTGGAAAATATTGTGTAATTTAACTGTATATTGTGTATTTTAACTGTATATATTTAATAATTTTGTAAATATATATAAGTTTGTATATTTATATATCAACTGTATATCTTTAAGAATTTTGTATATATATATATAATATTTGTAGATTTGTATATTGTGTATATTTGTATTCTAACTGTATATATTTCTTTATATTTCATAATTTAGTATATATATTGTTACAGGTGTATAAAGTAAAAATAAGTTATTTGGGCACTACTCCTTTGTTTGCATTTTCTCTTATAAAAAAATACACCATCCCGATGATACACAATAAATGTGAATATCCATCCCCTTCGATACAAAACGTGTTCGGAATTTCTATTTAAATGCATTGCCAATGGCCGTCTAAGCCCACTAGTACCGACATGCCAAGTGTCTGCTAAAGTAACTACGCCAAATGTCCCCCATGGACGTGTAAGCCCACTAGTACCGACACGCCACCAAGTGTCCGCTAAAGTAAATATGCCAAATGTCCCCCTTTGCTATAGTTTACTAAGAAATACTTCGGGGTAGATGATTACTTATCGTCAGTTATAAATTTGTGTTTGGTGGGATATTATTTTTAAGGGCCCACTTAAGACTGACAATGTACATATCTCCTATATATATGTTTTGCGCGAGCTGTATTTAATATTTTATATATTTGCATCGGACGATTACTGACAAAATTTACATGTCAGTTAGTTTACTGGGGGGGGGGGGAGGATGGGGGGGGGACGATTACTGTAATTGAGATTCACAAACTTTACATGTCAGATATTTGTGTCAGATATTTTACTGGGGGAGTGGTGAGTAAAAACTGTTATCATATAATGCCATATGGGCAAAGGCCTATTGTAATAATGACTAAACAAATAATACAATATTAAGCAAGCATATTGGCTTAGTACATAATCTGGCTTCCCTTGTGCATAGGTGCACTAGCTAACTAAGAAATACACTCAGAGACCAAAATCTCGTATACAATTGATTTTTAATTTACAATTACTATATACAATTCATATTTACAACAATTACTATATACAATTCATATTTTACAACAATTACTATATACAATTCATATTTACGCAATTCAAATATACACATTTATAATTTACATTTAATTTAACACATTTAATTACACATTCATAATTTATAATTTAGTTCACTACAACAAAATACATACAAATGGTCACTTCATCACTTCACAAATGCTCAGTTACTTCTTGCTCGACGAGCAGTAGAAGGTGAGCATTAGACGGTCAGCAGTAGACCATCTACCACCAGCATTCGAGTAGATCGTCTACTCCTGACCATCTAATGCTCACCATCTACTGCTAAAACAACCATTACAACAAAATACATACAAATGCTCAGTTACTTCTTGCTCGACGAGCAGTAGAAGGTGAGTATTAGACGGTCAGCAGTAGACCAGCTACCACCAGCACCATCTAATGCTCATCATCTACTGCTAAAACAAAAATTACAACAAAATACATACAAATGCTCAGTTACACATGCCCAGTTACTTCTTGCTCGCTGAGCAGTAGAAGGTGAGCATTAGACGGTCAGCAGTAGACCATCTACCACCAGCATTATAGTAGAACGTCTACTCCTGACCATCTAATGCTCACCATCTACTGCTAAAACAAACATTACAACAACATTTACATACAAATGGTCACTTCATCACCTCACAACTGCTCGCTCAGTGTCTTGCTCGACGAGCAGTAGAAGGTGAGCATTAGACGGTTAGGAGTAGACCATCTACCACCAGCATTAGAGTAGACCATCTACTCCTGACCATCTAATGCTCACCATCTACTGCTAAGACAAACATTACAACAAAATTTACATACAAATGGTCACCTCATCACTTCACAACTGCTCAGTGTCTTGCTCGACGAGCAGTAGAAGGTGAGTATTAGATGGTCAGGAGTAGACCATCTACCACCAGCATTATAGTAGACCGTCTACTCCTGACCATCTAATGCTCACCATCTACTGCTAAAACAAACATTAAAACAAAATTTACATACAAATCGTCACCTCATCACTTCACAACTGCTCAGTGTCTTGCTCGACGAGCAGTAGAAGGTGAGCATTAGACAGTCAGGAGTAGACCATCTACCACCTTCATTAGAGTAGACCATCTGCTCCTGACCATCTAATGCTCACCATCTACTGTTAAAACAAACATTACAACAAAATACATCGCTGCTCAATCGCTTGCTCCTCAAGCAGGTGAGCATTAGACAGTGAGCTGTACACCATGTACTGCACCTCCACTGCACAATACACCATGTACGGCTCACCATCTAATGCTCACCGTCTACTGCTATATAGAGCACTACCGAAACAAAGTAAACCTAAAAGGCACAAAATAAAAGTGATCACAAATTACACATATACTGCTCACCGTCTACTGCTAAACCAAAATTACACCGAACTACACACCAACCAAAAATGCTTAAAATACAATGGAGCGAAATACTAAATATATGTGTTTACATGTTGCTCAATCGCTGCTCAATCGCTTGCTCCTCAAGCAGTAGAAGGTGAGCATTAGACAGTGAGCTGTACACCATGTACTGCACCACCACTGCACAATACACCATGTACGGATCACCATCTAATGATCACCGTCTACTGCTATATAGAGCACTACCGAAACAAAGTAAACCTAAAAGGCACAAAATAAAAGTGATCACAAATTACACATATACTGCTCACTGTCTACCGGTAAACCAGAATTACACCTAAATACACACCAACCACATACAAATAATCACAATGACACACCACATACGAGCAGTAGAAAGTGAGCATTAGATGGTCAGAAGTAGACTGTCTACTATCTGACCATCTACTGCTCACCATCTACTGCTAAGACAAAAATTAGTTGGTCTAGTGTTAGTTGGTCTGCTTCTGGAAGTTCTAACTGGACATTGTAGTCGGGTAGTGAGCGCGACAACTTACCGTTCACAGCATGCAACTGAATGGAGATGCGTTGAGCGGATGCATTTCTATGTGCAGTTCTCTTCAAGAGTGTTAGATGGCGGCGTTCCATCGACTGATGATGCATCCGCTTGAAGGTGGCAGCAGACAACTTGATGCGTGACTGTTGAAGGTGATCCCTCAGCAGAGCACTGCCCTCTCTCCAGCGACGGCATACTTTTGGCGAATCCTCACAACGATGCAATCGACCTTCACTCCTGCAAAAGATTGTATGTAAGTTAATAGTTGATGGTATTAAACAACGATCCAATCGACGTTCACTCCTGCAAAAGATGGTGTGTAATTATTGATAATAATGCTCTCAATTCAAGACAGTTTAAGTTCTTAGGTTTGTACACTACGCATAATGTAGAGTGCTTAATGCTCTCCAATCCAAACTGTTTAAGTTCTTAGATTTATACACTACGGAGATGTTAAACTTGATTATATAGGGTGTCTTAACATAGTGATTTGGGGTGTGGCTAGTTTATACAATAGGGAGATGTACAAGTGGTGATTATATACTATTCATATTGATTACAAAGTTTATACACAACTGAGATGTAAAACTTTATTATATAAGGTTGTATTTTGGTGATTTTTAAATCCTTGTCAAACTTGATTATATAGTATTTATAGTGATTACAAAGTTTTGTAAAGCCTCAGTTTCCTAAGCGTTTTACTCAGGTGGCTAGTTCTTCGTTCAGCTGGATGTCAGCAGGCAGCAATGGCGGCTCCACCTGATGGCGTACCAGGGAGTAGTAGTTGTTCAGCTCGCATGCATACTTCTCTAGAGGTGATAGGGATGGTTTACGCACCCTACGCATCTTTCCGTACTTTTCTTGGAAGGTTGCAGCCCATACGGCAATGGTTGCCAGAGTTAATGCATCTCCATCAACTGAAATTTTGTTAAATATTGATATACATTAATATAAAGAAAGGTAATGAATTCCACTACTTCAGACATGGGTTATGTAACTGGGTTTAACCGAAATTCAAACACGTTAATATGAAGAAAGGTAAATCACAATGGGTTTAATCGAGTATAAATTAAGGCCTCTCCATCCAATGCAAAAATTATAAACACGTCGTGATGTAACTGGGTTTAACAAAACTTCAAACACGGAAGGTAATATAATCACAATGGGTTTCACCGAATATAAATTTATATAGTACAATTTAGTTACCTGTTTCTATGGCACACAGTCTGTCGATATCCACCCGTGCTGTTTCTGCCTGCCGTGTAGCAGAGCGCAGATGCTGACTCATAGTACTAGGCGCTTGAGAGATGGATTTCCGGCTCATGTGCAGCAATGCCGCGACCAGTAGGTCCTGTCGGTGGGTTGCCGATATCTCACGGGTGATGTACGCCATTCGTCCCAGGGTTGACCAGAAGCTTTCAATGTTTTCCCTATCTGCCATCCGGTAATCGTGCAGCAGGCGGGGATTATATTGAACCTATAATGGTTGTTGAGAACAGAACATGTGGAATAACGAATGGATGAGAACATGTGAAAGCATAAACAGCCTGTTTAATAGCTATGACGGTTATAACAGTTGATCCCAAAAAGAGCAATTATCACCGTGCAGAATTAGAGGGCGATGAGCAGTTCTATTCTCTTTTTTATTATTGTCCAAACATATTTGAATCGGATGGCAGGCTGGAAAATAACTAGATGAAGAGGAACCCAATATTTTACTTTGCTGATGTGGCTAGTTTATAGGATATACATCATGCCGTACTATAAATTTCACATGTGGAAATACGAATTAACCTACAATGGTTGACGAGAACAGAACATGTGGAAAAACGAGTGGATGAGAACATGTGAAACCACAAATAACCTGTTTAATAGCTATGACGGTTAGAACAGTCGAAAGTAGCGTATAATACAAATTTATACCTTAAAGATGTTAATATACTTGATAAAATTACAATTTCAATGGTATAGAAGTATATACCTGACAAGAAGCATCATGCGAGTAACCGTGGAACATTGGTACTCCAAGGGACAGTTGCTGCATGGGCACCCCTGAATTTGCCAGCTGTGGCCGAAGTCGCCAGGCAACATCATATAGAACCTTCAGCTCCCGCCCGCCAGCCTGCACGGTTACTCTCTTTAGGACAGAGACTGGATATCCCATTCTACAAAAAAAACAAAAAAACATAAGTGCAAACATTCGGGACCGCATCACGTTTAAAATAGCTGTTTCATTAATTGTTATAATAAGGACAAGAGACAACCAATACGTTGTTTTTAACGACGGCGGGATACGCTAACCACATTCCATATCATGTTCTATGGTGAGAACTGGCAATAAAATCTCAGTACTTTTCCCTTTGTTTCAGTATAATTACAGGACCAAAAATGATCTTAACTTTCTTTTTAAATTTTTTTTTTTTATTGAGGCTGTATTTATACTGTCCATAGCATATAAGCCTGGGTATTCAGGCTTGTTTTCAATGCTGGCCAGCTGTAGTGTTGGTGTTGTCTTATCGCACAGTAGCTGCTGATAAGGTGTTTGATTGCCTGTATTTCAGTAGCAGATAGATAGTTGGTTGGTCTGGTTAGTAGTCTATGTTAATTTTTTTGGATTTTCTTGGCATATATGTGCTTTATTTTGTCTACTCTTATTTCTAGACTAGCCTACTCCTATTTACATATCATGGCTTGTACATAGCTGTGTGGTGTGCTATCTGGCTGCTTTTGGTATGGTTACCTTCCATTGGGCGTCTCGCTGGTGGGCCGTGACATATCACCTGCCCCTTTGCGGTGCAGCTTAGTTGGGGGTTCCTAGCCTTATTTTGCACAGATATTTTTTGTATGTTTTTAGGTCAGGAATTTGTCGTTCCTTTACTGTTTGGGCATTCCACACCTTTGCAGCCATTTCTAGCGTGCTTCTCTCGTGAGCTTTTATTTGGCTTCTGGTCTGCTTTAGTAGTGGCGCATTATTTGCTCTAGTTGCCCTTTGTGGTTTTGTTAGGAGTTTATTGTCTTGACTATAGCTGTATGCTAATGTTTTCAGATGAATTATTCTCCTATTTTCTAGCAATTTTACTTTGGTTCTTTTGTGTATGTCGTAGGTGGGGTGCAGCTTGTCTACTCTGAGGCAGATTTTCAGGGCTTTGTTCTGTAGTGTTTGCAGTTTTTTTAGAAGTTCTTTCTTTGCACCCATGTAGTTTACATCTCCATAGTCAAAATAGGTAGCACCATCCCCTTGAAGATTTTTATTGACATTTCTTGTGTCATGTAGTCTCTTAGCTTTGCAAATAGCCACAGTTTGTGGTTTACCTTTTGGACAATTTTGTTTATACATAGGTTGTAGTTTAGTTGGCTGTCCAACTCAAGGCCTAGGTATTTGTAATGGTCTACATTTTCTAGTGTTTGCTTTCCTAGCTTACAGTGTAGTTTTCTTTCTGGCATTTGTTTATGCGAGAAGAGAACTGTTTTTGACTTGCTTGTGTTGATGGTTATTTTGTTGGACTCACACCACTCATCCAGTTTTAGTAGGAGCTTGTTTAGTTTAGTTATTACCTCCTCTTCTGTGGTGCCGTTTGCATATATGACTGTGTCATCTGCATATAGTTGGAGGCATTCGGTTTGTAACCATTTTTCAAGATCGTTTAGGTAGATTATAAAGAGCAGTGGCCCTAGCACTGACCCTTGGGGTACACCACATGTGACAGGTTGGTTGTCTGATAGTGTATTGTTTATTTTTGTTCTCTGTTGCCTGTCTTTCAGGTAGCATTTTATCCAGTCCATAGTGTTGGATTTTATGCCCATGGATTCTAGTTTTTCCAGTAGTATGTTATGGTCTACTGTATCGAATGCTTTGCTGAAGTCAATGAAGGCTGCTCCAACTAATTGTTTTTTGGTTCATTGACGCCAATATGTCATTTGTTAGGTTAGCTATTGTTTTAGATGTGGAGTGCAGTTTCCTGAAACCTCCTTGTCTTTCGTTTACTATATTGTTTTTTTCCAGGTGTTCATTTATGTGTCTATGTAACACTTTTTCAATGAGCTTGCCTGGGGTTTGAAGAATCGATATTGGCCTGTAGTTTCCCATGTTTTGTTTGTCTCCACTTTTGTGGATAGGGGTGATGGTTGCCATTTTCCAGGCTGAGATAAAATGCCCCTGTTCAAAGGAGATGTTGAATAGGTCGACTATAGTGGCTGGGATGGCTTGGAGTGCCTCTTTCAGCATTTTGGTTGGTATTTCGTCTATTCCACTTGGTTTATTTGTGTCTATGTCATTTATTAGTTTTTTTACTTATATTATATCTGTTTTGCAGGTGGGGATTTCATTCTGCACAGTTCCTGATCTATTTTCCCACCTTTTTTTAAATTTTCCTGACAGCGTTTGTCCTATTGTGGCAAAGTGCGTGTTCAGTTTGTTTGCTGCATCTTTGTCTGAGAGTATTGTCCCTTCGTTATCTTGGAAGGTTGTGTGCTCTTCTTTGTTATTTTTGGGGAATAATAGGTCTACATTCTTCCAGAATCTGTTTGTATTGCTTCCCCAGTCTCTGTCCTGCTGTATTATGTATTTCTTTTTTGCTGTTCTCACAGCTTTGAGAGAGTGGTTTCTGGCAATATGGTAGGCCAGTTTGTCTTCTATAGTTTCTGTGAGCTTTGCTTTATTACCCAGTTTACTTTTGGCTATGATGAGCGTCAGCAGGTCATTGTCTACCCAGGGGTCCTGGTTTTTTTGTATTTTTATTTTCTTAATGGGGCACATCTCATCAGCTGATTTTCTTATTTCTGCGATGATGTTGCCCCAATAGATATTAACATCATCTCTGTTTTGTGTGATGTTGTTTATGTTTTGGTGCAGATGATTTTGTAATGCATCTTCTGAGTAGTTTTTTAGGGACCTGCCCATCTTATACTCATAGTGATTTGTGCTTTTTAGTTTTTTCCTTGTTACATATATTAGCTCATGATCACTTATACCCCAGCTCCTGGTGCCCCATTTAGTGGCGTGGTTTGAGTTGGTTAGTATTAGGTCAATTGTGGTGCTATTTTTACTGAGCCTTGTTTTTTCAGTGATGAGCTGTTGTAGGCCTAAGATATTGATTGTGGTTTGCAGCATTAGTTTGTTTTTATCATTGCTGTTGTAATTTACATTAAAGTCTCCTAGTATGAAGATTTCTGCCTTTGTCAGTTTTTTTATGGTGTTTATGCTCTTATCTAGGGCTTCAATGAAGAGTTCAATTTCCCCTGATGGAGGTCTGTAGAGGCTTGCTATGGCTATATTTGCTTGCTTTTCATTTTTTATTAGGCACCATAGTAGTTCTATGTGTTCATTTGATAAGTTAGCTGTTATTAGTGCTTCAGGGTCTAGAATTTTGGTGTCTTTGCAGTAAAGGGCAACTCCTCCACCCTTTTTTGTTTGGTTTAGTGTGTTATTTTGCTGCCTATCATTACGTACAAGCCTATATCCATCTATGTTAAGGGTGTTGTTTTTGTGGTTGTCAGTGAACCATGTTTCTGACAGTGCCAATATGTCAAGATTTTCTCTTTTTAGGTGTATTTTTATTGTGTCGATTTTGTTGGATGCACTCTGGCAGTTTAGGTGGGCAAAGTGTGTGCCCCTCCCCAGCTTGCATTCAATTTCTTCTACCATATATATTTGTGCTCTTCGGTGAGTGGTTGCTTGATTTCGCGAATTTTACTTTTTAGTTTTAGTTAGATTGATTGTTTGTGTGTGTGTGTGTGTGGGGGGGGGGTGATGTGCTGGTGCATGCAGCACACGGATCTCCCTCTGGTGGGTAGTTGTGTAAGTCACTGCACTTATTACCTGTTTTGTGTGGAGCATGGCATATTTTTAGTAAAGCGTGTTAGTGAGATAGTAGTAAATTTGTGATATTCATGGTTTGGAGCCCTGGTTCCTTTCCCAGTTCTCCCCGATGCTCTTGGATAGCCTGGCAGCGATGCATCCTGCATAATCCTCATTGTAGTGGATTCCGTCAGTCACGCCAATGCCATACCGTGCCGACGTCTGAACATTTGAATAGTTTTATTTATTCCTTATTTATATTTTTCCTTTTTATTTGTTGGCATTTGTCAGGGTTTCCTTGACATTTTGGAGGATGTCCCCCATTTTATTTTTGTAACCTGGTTTTATCGTTTCTCCTTCACTGGCGCTGTCCAGGTACCTTCCTGAGCCCCAGTATGGGTACTTTGTGCATTCCCTGAATGCATTTCCAGGGGCATTTATTAGCTTTTCTTTTAGCTCTATGTTTTGTGTGAATTTTGCATGGACGATATCCTCCAGCACTTTTTCATTTGTTTTGCACCATTCTGGTGATCTCCATATTTATTTTGCCATTGTTTTTATTGTGTAAGGGTTGTCCGTGTTTTCGATCATTCTCATTATGTCATGTTTATCGTGATATTTGGCCATTATTGAGCAGTAGTATTGCTCGGCCGAGGTGTACTTTTTCCCGTCCTTTCCTGTGACTTCGCATTTGTACAGGTTACTAAAGGGGGAGTTGTGGCCTTGGAACGACACTCCCCAGGGGTGTTCCCTTGTTGCACCCTTTTCTGGTGTGATCTCTTGAATCTCAATCTCTCCGAACTCCTTGGGTGTGTAGGTTTCCCCATTTATTTCTATGTTACACCCTTTCATTTTGATCGATTTTATTTTGTCACTTTTGGTCTCGAGTGCAAGTGTGTACATTTGTTGTACTGTTTTTTCACTCAGCATTTCCGTTTCTGTCCTTACTGGTCTTATTGTGACTTTGTTGTAGTCTTTTTTGGCCTGGAGTGTTTTTTTTCTTCTGGAAGAGTTCTTTTTTTTGCGACTCTTTCTCCAGCTGGATTTTTATACTCCTCGGCCTGGTTTGGACTTTCTCTGTGGCCTGGATTTCTTGTTCTTTTGTTTCCCCACCTTGGCTTTTTTTTTTTCAGCCTGCTCAGTATTGCCAGGGTGTTTTTTTGGTGTTGTTTCTTTTTTGGGTTTTTTTCCTAGACGGAAGGCCTTAGTCACTACTGTCCAGCCAAAGTCACAGTCCGCTTCTTTTAGCATGTCAGTGATTGTTTCCTGAATGATTTCATTTTCTTTTTCGGGAATGCCGTGGACTATGACACTGAGTTTTTTTCCCTCAGTTTTTGGTTTGATTGCCTGATTTTGGATCGCTTCCGTTTGAGGCTTCTTTTTATCCGTGAGCATTGTCCTGGTGTTGGCATTTTTGCTTACATTTACTACTAGACCAATATGCCTTATTATATATATAAAAAATCAATACTTTCTTAGACTAGACCACTAAGTTTGATCTTTGTGTTATTTAAAAGCATTTGTTTGCCTCTTTACAATGGTATGAGTTTCATTTCTATACAGCAATCTACAAACTAAAGCAATAAAAGCTAAGACCTACTTTTCTCCAGCTGTCATGTTTATAAAGTGGTAGGGATGGTCATGGACACAGACAGAGCCGAAAACGCTGCTAACAACAAGGCCACGGTTGATGAACATGCCACGACCCCCGGCTCGGAAATCATGACACATCTGTTAACATGAAAAACAAAGAAAGTCACGCCTGGTTGCTGTGACATGGCTGTTAGTATTGCTTTTGCTGGCACCAACACAGTAGTATGAGCAATTGTGCCAGTTAAGGTAATTGTAATTATCATACTTATAGTCTACTTATAGTAGTGGCCAAGAGCAGAGTGCTGCTAACATGAAAAACAAAGTATCCGGAAATTCCCGCCTGGTTGACGTGACTAACATTAAACTATGCAGTATGCGAGATTGTTACCATTAAGTTAATTGTAAGGATCCAGTATTAGCTTACTGCATAGTGCTGCTAATGGGTGTTCACTGTGAGAACAAATTACAGCTCGCCCTGCAATGAACAAATTTATGAACAAATTTATCGGGCCCTGTTAGTCCGCTAGCTCTGAAGAAGAATTTCCTAATTTTGTAGTGGCTTTGTGGGTATATAGCAATGTATAGAGTTAGTGCAAGTTAATCACTAAACTATGTGGCACTGTGTCGTAATGCAAATTAACATTTATTCAATAATTAATAACCGATCAACCAGATGAAGAAGGTTTTGTGGTTATACAGCAACTTATAGAGTTAGTGCAAGTTAATCACTCATTACCGCGGGAACTGAATGACGGCGGAAATTGCGACACCGGGCAATCGGATGCAGCGGCGAATTCATTCCCAGGGGGTTGGTTATGGGGGGGGGGGGGCACTGCGAGCTGCGCTGGGCTGAATGTAATATGCCCAAATAAACATTATTTTCTGTCTTTTCTGTCGAAGCATATAGGTTACATTTATGTATACATTTCATTTGGAACACCTCTGTTAGTCCCACGGTTTAATTAGGCCGTTCGACATACATCGCTAAAATGATTCCAGCTAATGTTTTGCACTCTGCGCTAAATATATTATATGTTTGAGTGTGAGGGCGGGAGGGAGTGAGACAAGCAATGGCAGTAGGGTTAGCCATTGAGAGTGAATTTTACTATCGTGTGGGTGTTGGATTAGTGTTTGGATATTAAATACAAATCAGGGCCTATAGCCACTGGACTTCCATAGAGTGAAATATCTTCCATTATAAAAAATTAACGTATTGGCAATTCATAAGGTAAAATCGTAGGCTATCAGGTGTAATCAGAAAACATTTCTCGATTAGGAAAGAAATGTGCTCAAGCAAAAGTTTCTCACGTTATTCTTGTGATAGCGTCAACCCGGTGCCCATAAATAAAACCACCCCCACCCCCACCATCGACCAAGGTCCTGGAGTGGTACACGTTGTACCTGCTATTACTCATTTGGTTTAGCAAACATTACAACGACATACTATTTGAGAGATAATCTACTCTAGTCTAGTCGATATTGTGAAATAAAAAATAAGTGGGGATATCATTTTGTCTTGTGCACATTACCAAATACACACTTAATACCTGAATAAAACGACTATTTTTGGTTTTAATCATTTTAATTGTGTAAGTGTTAATCGGACAAACGCAGCTGTTGATAAGCGAAACTGAGCTGGGGTAAAGGGACGAAAGTACAGATATGGGGACCGTAATTGCGTTTCAGTAAATATAAGTATGTAGGTCACATGCGAATTCACCTGACTACTATATTTAAGAGGCATCATGTTTGTTTTGTGCTGTTAAGCAGAACGCATTTGAGAATATATATATACTTGCATAAATACCGATGTAGGGATGGCTAACTCCACACAAAAGGTTGTTTTGACAACAATCAACTATGAAACGTTGTGAGCGGCTGTGGCAGTTTACATCAGATGTGTTTATTCAGTGGCAATATGGAGGTGGAGAATAAACAAAGAGAATATATGGAGAACTCAACACCAGAGGCCTATGCTTAGGCGTGCTGGCCTAAATTAATTTCCAATGATTGAATTTCTTAATATCTCACCACAAACCGAATTTAAACCAACCACTATGAAATAAAACAACAAACAATGCAAATCAATGCAAATCAATGCTCCCGAATATACTGTTGATTTTGTTTGTTGTTTGTTGGTGGTTAATGGTGGTGGTTGGTGGTTGTTGTTTGGTTGTTGTTGGTTGTTGGTTTGTTTGTTGATTGGTGGTTGTTGGTTGTTGGTTGGTTGGTTGTTGTATTGATTGGTTGTTGGCTGGTTGTGGATTCTGTTGTAGTTTGTCGTTTGTTGGGTAGTTGCTGTTGCTTGTTGTTGTTTGTTGTTGTTGTTTGTTTGTTGGTTGTTGTTAGTGGTTATTGGTGGTTATTGTTTGGTTGGTTTGTAGGTTAAGAATATATATATAATGGATGTTGGTTTGATGTGGATTGGTTGTTGATTTGGTTGTTGGATTTGTTGGTGTCTGTTTGGTGGTTGTTGTTTGTTGGTTGTTGCTGGTTGTTGGTTGTATGTTTGGTGGTTTGTTGCTTGTTTTGTTGGTTGTTGTTGGTTGTTGTTGGTGGATTAGTTGTTGCTGTCGATTGGTTGTTGGATGTTCGTGGATTGGTTGTTGATTGTCGGTTGTTGTTGTTGGTTAGTTTGTTGATTGGTTGTCTGTTTGGTGGTTGTTGGTTGTTGGTTGTGGATTGTTTTTGTTGGTGGTTGGTGGTTGGTGGTTGGTGGTTGGTGGTTGTTGGTTGGTTGTCTGTTTTGGTGGTTGTTGTTGGTTGGTTTGTTGATTGGTGGTTGTTGGTTGGTTGGTTGTTGGTTGTTGATTGTTAATTTGTTGTTGGTTGTCTCTTTGGTGGTTGTTGGGTGTTTGTTGCAGATTGTTTTTTTTGGTGGTTGCTGGTTGTTGGTTGATTGTCTGTTTTGGTGGTTTTGTTGGTGGTTGTTAGTTGTTGGTTTTTGGTTGCGGATTGGTTGTATTTTTGATTGCTGGTTGTTTTGTTGGTTTGTTGGTTGTTGGTTAGTTTGTTAGTTGGCTAGTTAGTTGGTTTTGGATTGCTGGGTGGTTGTTGGGTGGTTGTTGTTGCTCCACTAATTTGAGCCAAATCAAACCTCACCAAACCTCATGAAAAAAGCCCACGGGAATATGCTGCCACCGATTTCATCCGAGCTATAACCCATGAGCAGCATAAACAACCGCAAAACATAAACACCCCCAAAATATAAACTGTATGTTTTGGATTGCCGGTTGTATTGGCTCGTTGTTGGGTGGTTGCACCACATCCCACAACCCACTAAGCAACCGCAAAACATAAACACCCCCAAAATATAAACTTATGTAAAACAAAAACTAAAGATAGGCTATGTGAGTGTGAACGCGTGCTAAATAAAAAGAAATAGCTAGGGCGCTACACTGGCGTCTCCTAGTGGGGGAAGCGGGAGTTAAGTCACAAAGGAGAGGCGACGGCTGGCACCACCTAGAGTATATTGGCAGATATAAACAAAGACAGTGTGCAGCAATCTGTTCAGAGAATAAAACAACACCGGACAACACCTGACTGGTGTGGTGCCCTCGATTCGTTCTGACTTGTTTTTATATTTTATTTTAATTGAACCGAAGAGGATGATCCTACATCGACAGATAAGGATAGATGATAGTAATTAGGTGAGGCATTTTTTTGTTGTTAAGTTGAGGGCGGCCCTAGGTGGCCCGAAACAACAGAGGACACAACACAAATTTAACTGCACAAAAGTGGGCGCTGAGCAGTTCTATTCTCTTCTTTATTATTGTCCAAACATATTTGAATCGTATGGCAGGCTGGAGAATAACCAGATGAAGAGGAACCCAATATTTTACTTTGCTGTTTTTTGTCGTAGGGGGTGGACAGTTGCGGGGATGGTTCAGGTCACCCCTGTTTACTGAAAACATTGATGGCGATATTAAAAAAAAAGAAGTCTGTGGATTCCAATATCTGGAATTTCGACTCAAAATCATTATCTAAAAGCATTTGAATCGTATGGTAGGTCGAACAATACGTAGGTGAGCGCAAACACGCGAGTAAAACTTGAGGAAGTTGTTGTTGATGTGCCATTGGGCAAGGCTGAGCCAGACTTGGACAGCTAAAGTCCACAGCGTGGACTGGTGCACGTAAGAACAGTATGGAGTAGCAACCACTCAGCCGAGGCATGTGGTAATATTTTTAGTATGACTGAGTAGGTGCTGATAGTATGCGCTACAGGTGAACAGAACCACTTATTGTTAGTTGTACTGTAATCCACAGAACTGACCAATCACAGCAAAGAATGCTGCAGAGGGATCGATTGCAGCACGGATGGCAAAGTGCTTCGGCGGATTAAGCAACGGACAGAACCAGTGTCGCAGTTTCCGCCGTCAGCCAGTTTCCGCGGTAGGCATCGCTTCTGCACATGCGTCAAAATTGAACAGCATCGTCACTAACCTTATAAATTTAATACAATATTTGTGGTAAAGATGTTTTCTATATGTATACCAAGCGATTTGTGTCTAGGTGGTGTGGTTTTAGAAATATTTCACTTTTTCTGTATGGAGATGCTCACGACCATTGACAATGCCTTGAGTTTGACGGTACGCGCAGTGCAAAACATTAGTTTTATTCAAATTCAATAGAAATAATGAACCCTAACCTTATAAATTTAATATAATATTGTTGGTAAAGATGTTTTCTATATGTGTACCAAGCGATTTGTTTCTAGGTGGTGTGGTTTTAGAGATATTTAACTTTTTCTGTATGAAGATTGCTCTCGGCCATTGACAATGCATTTGAGTGTATGCGTACCGCGGAAACTGTCGGACGGCGGAAACTGCGACACCGGACAAAGAATATTCTAGTCCGGTGGTGTTCGGGCGTGAAATGTATCAACATCTATCAAAATGTTGCAAATTCGGGTCAATGGCTGCCGGACGAACAAACATTAAATGGACATGAAACGTACATGTACAATTGTTCTGTAATGTGTAAATAAGTTAAGAAGTACAAGAATGTCATCACCTTTTAGCTAAGCTGTCACCACACACTCGCTTTTGAAAAGTGATCAAGGATATCAAGACAAAATGTCATCACCCTTTAGCTGAACTGTCACCACACACTCGCTTTTGATAAGTGGTCATTAGTATCAAGAAAAAAATGTCATCACCTTTTATCTGATCTGTCACCACACATTCGCTTTTGAAAAGTGATCATGAAAAAAAAGAAGAAATCCTTCTAATCATTTCAGCTTAGCTACCAACATACACTCGCTTTTGTAAAAAATGATTAGGGTTCATTCAATGCCCTAGGCAATACCTATGCCTTCTCAGGCATTATTTCTGCCAAAAAGCAGTGGAAAGAGCCTCATTGAATCGCCTCGCGAACAATAGAGAAAAAGAAAGAAATCTTTCTGATCATCGGAGCTTAGCTCCCAACAGACACTCGCTTTTGAAAAATGATTAGACTTCTTCAATGCCTTAGGCATTATCTTTTGCCATTGCCATGCGAAAACAGAGAAGAGTATTTGTGAAAAATATTATCATTATTTTTGTGTTTATTTTGATTAAATCAATATTTAAAAAAGTATATTTATTATAATATTTATTAAGTAATATCAATATTTGGAATAATTCTTAATAAAAATGGAAAGTGATTTAAGAAAGTTAACTTAATTAGGATCATATTTCATATTTTTATATTTGTTTTTCTGTTTTGTAATACATATAGTAATGTGGTAGACCACGATGTCCACCGTTCCACGGTCTTTCACTCTGCCACACACTCAAGGAAGAATGCCAAGATTTAGTAACAGTACACTTCCACTGGTTTATTACTAAACCTATCCGCTCTCCTTGGCGTGAACAGTCAAGTGGCCCACCCCCTAACTCGCTAGGTCCCACATCGCAGTAGAGAGCAGTCCAGGAGGCGCCCTGCCCGGTGGCTAGCATGCTGCCACATAGCACAGTTCAATGTTACTGCACAGCATAGTCTCTGCCGCCACAGCTTGGTAGTGGAGCTCATGTAAAGACTACTACACTGCCACCCCCTAGAGTCTCAACAGTCGCACTAGGCGAACCGATGAGAATCGAAAATGATAGAAGGCAACATGAGATCCAACTAGAAAGGGAGAGAAGCCTTACAATCATCTTTGTATTCATATGCACAATGCCTAGATCTGTCTGTAGGTATAGCAAAGACAAGCTACCTAGCTGCAAGAACAAACAGTTCAATAATCAACATAAATATAGGTGAAGAAAGGAGCTTTAAATGTTTTGTCATCCTAAGCGATCTCTCCCAGCTTCTATGTAGTGTATGTAATAGAATGTTTTTTGCTGGGAGAGAGGAGAATTGTTCATACCCCACAAGTGGAACTTCCTCAACAGCAGGAAGCAAAGAGCTGCTAAGTCCACCCCCGCCGCCTCGCACATCAAGAGAACCGGCTGCAGGGTGCTGCTCCTTCTGCGTGGAGCGACTCCTTTTCGAGCTCCCTCAGTCCGTCCTCCTGTGTGTCTGCGTCGCCTGGCCAGTAGATCACGGACGGTATTACACTGCGGAACGTCACACAGACACACCCAGGACCTGCCATGCTCGGTGACCCGCTCAGGGGCCGTATGCACGAATCGGGGTTAGGGCCGTAACCGCGGCTAGGCTAGCTCCCACGGTTAAATCCGTATGCAATTACACACATTTAGCCGTGTGGAGCTAGCCTAGCCGCGGTTACGGCCCTAACCCCGATTCGTGCATACGGCCCCTGGTGTATAGTGCATGAAAGTAGAAGGGGCATGTTACTTATAACAATTGAGAGAGTCTCCGCAGATACAACGCTGGTATGTCATACATCCAGTAGGGGGTTAAGGGTGCCAGCAAGAACCCCTCCTCCTACAGGGAGAATTACACCCTGTGCATCCTCAACTGCTATAAGGCAGGAGTCGATACACATGCTGTCATTCGTGAACTGCCAGAAGCGCTTACTTTAAATAGTAATAAACATGAAGAATTGCAGTTTATTATAAGAGTCAGGGAGGCACCGAAAATGACAATATCGTGTATAATATATACCAGTGCCAACCCTCCAACTCTCGCAGCATCGTCAACCTTGATCCACTGGATTAATTTGGAGAAAATGTTTCTTAAAAGGTGTGGAAAAAGGAAGAGAGAGGGGGCGAAAGTTGAGGAATAATAATGACATATATATATTAAAAAAGTTTCTTCCGACCCTTACTGCATTACAGGCAAAACACACATAACTAGCCCCTCCAATCGGGAGAGACTAGGTTTTTCACCATGACATAATTAATCAACAATCGTACTGCCAATAATGAATATTGTATACACTAACAGTGGGCAGTACGAAATGCTAATTCACATCATCAGGTTGGAGAGCTTACCTCGATTGGTCTATGGTGGTTAAATACCTCATTCGACCCCCTGGTTCAATAACCAAGGTCAAACTTTATATAGGATTAGTGTGCAGGTTCACAAATATGGTTGTGGCACACTGAGTTTTGGGATGTTTTCATATTGGAATATATCACTAGAAAGCAACATATTATATCTAATTTCTTGAATATTTCCAGGCCATTTAGTTGGGACCGGATTGAGTAAATTAGCAGTGAATATTAGGAAATAATTCAGTAGATACAACATATGGCTACAGGCCAGAACTGCTCATGATAGTACTGTGTTGGTATAGCAGTGAATCCCAAACAATAGGGCACCATGGGGGTATATACTGGTCTTTGGCACACTCATGTACTTCCACTTGCCACTTGGGGAGGAGGTCCTGTGGGGACTGTTGTACATCATTTAGATATAGTTGTTGCATACCAATATATATATATGCATAATAAATAATTCACTGTGATTATGCATCTGATGCATAATCACTACAAAGATGGTTTGTCTTGCTGGTACAACATTAAGAAAAACCCACCTTAAATATAATTGTATTTGATTATTTTATTGTTGGTTATCACTTTTTATTTCTATTCATATTATTTAAGGGAAGGCCGGTGCTGGAAGGCCTGGCACCGGGAGATGTATTCTTTATATACCAGTCTTATACCACTATATGTATGCATAATAAATAATTCACTGTGATTATGCCGAAGCATAATCACCACAAATACGATATATGAATGTGTATGTATGTATGTATATGTATGTATATCTTAAGCCTTGTTCACACGGGCGATTTAATCCGCCTCATATAAAGCGCCTTGCCTAGTTCGCCTGATATTTTGCCGTGTGAACGCGATGTGAGGCGGATTAGGGCTGAATCGATTCATATGATTCGCTTTATATAAACCACCTAGCGAGGTAGTTTATATGAAGCGAACTAGCTTAAGCACTGGTTCCTATGGACTTGCTCATGCGCAGATATCAATTTCCGGCCCAAGTACTGCCCGTGTGAACGAGCATCTAAAATCGCTTCATATGATTCGCCTTGTCTAACTCGCTTTATATTTTGCCCGTGTGAACACAGCTTTATATGGTTACTTGTGCTCTGTTTCATAACCCCCATATTGGGAACTATCTGTTAGCGCATACTACTCTTACATCGTTACTAGTGCCCTGTTTGCATGAATCTAAGACGTGCCCCATGTCCCCCTCAGTGATTGCCCACTGCTACTGCCCCTAGCGGCAGCGCTCCATACTTCCGACGGTACACTCGCAGCAGTCGATACCAAACTTATACAGCACACCTTGCAGGTTCTATAGCCGGGCAGAGGCTTCAGGGACGGCCTTCAAGATCTGTACCAAAATAACTGAATCAGCAGAAACGGCACAGTGGCCACATGACCACCCGGGTAGTTGTGGGGCACATGGCTGCCCTGTTGGTTGTGTCATGTGAGTGCCCTGTTGGTTGTGTGTCATGTGCCTGCCCTGTTAGTTGTGTTATGTGACTGCCCTATTGGTTATGTGTCATGTGACTGCCCTGTTGGCTGTCTGTTATGTGACTGCCCTGTTGGTTGTGTGTCATGTGGCTGCCCTGTTGGTTGTGTGTCATGTGAGTGCCCTGTTGGTTGTGTGTCATGTGAGTGCCCTGGTGGTTATGTGTCATGTGGCTGCCCTGTTGGTTGTGTGTCATGTGCCTGCCCTGTTAGTTGTGTTATGTGACTGCCCTATTGGTTATGTGTCATGTGACTGCCCTGTTGGCTGTCTGTTATGTGACTGCCCTGTTCGTTGTGAGTCATGTGACTTCCCTGTTGGCTGTGTGTCATGTGACTGTAGTGGTATGGTCATATTTCCCATTTCTCAGGTCTGACCAAAACCATCTTGCAAGCCACAGTGAAGGAGGACGAAGACACGGTGGACAAAGGAAGAAGTGCGAAGACAACCTCAGGGAAGTGACAGTTTGGCAAGTCCCAGAGGGCAGTAGAAAAGAGGACAAGACGAGAACACTGGTTGCAAAGTCACCTGTGGTGTTCCAACGACCCTCACGTTGAGGTATCGATGATGAAATCCAATTGAAATGCATTGGAATAACACCCCCCTTAGTAATTAATAGGTGCACTAATGAGAAACAGTGGAACCAGGTGTTAGTAATTATCAGTTTGCTGATATTTTAGTTTAAATTATTTGTCTTTTCTTAGACATTAGTTGTTTAAAAAGGAATTCTTTTCAATCGATGGCAATTGGGCCAAATCCATCACAATAGTAATCCATTTGCAAGTAACAAGTTGACTGTTGTGTAGAGTGTGTCTTCAGAAATATGTGTGTGCAGTGCACTGTGGCACATACCCTTATAAACCAAATCCAATCCACTCTCACACCTAGTCCAAGGGCATAAGCTTTAACATATTCACAGTCAGTGAGTTCAGCTGTCAGTGGAGGCGCAGCCCAGAGAACCATTGGCAACCTGAGGAGTGAAAGCTTTCTTTGGAATTGTTGGTTAAAATCTTATTGTGAAAGTGTCAGAGCTTAGGCCCCTTGCAATAAGTCTGATAGTAACTTACCAGTCAGAAATGGAGGACCACACAATATGTGATGCAGTCATCTTTAAATACAGTATGTATTGGTATATATACATATAAATGCATATGTAATATGTATATACACATGTGTATATATATATGCATAGCCATGTTTGTTTATATGGGTCACTCTCCTGAAAACTGGTCAGCATGGGATGGTATTTTAAAACATCAATAAAAACATTCCTACTTATTTCTTTCCTTACACTTTTCATATTCATGTTCAGATTTGATGAAAGAAATAAGGGAAATAAAATAAACTGTGTGCAACTTTGGTTCTTTTAGATATGAAGTATTTTTGTACCAAAAAAACCCATTTTACAGTCAGCTATTTGTAACATGACATATGGGACGTGGTTGAATCCTTATTAACATCTTGTATTGCATTGATATATCAAACACAACAGTTCCCAAATCAAACAGGAAGTATTTATTAACATGTATGCGTGTTTAAATTTTTTTTTTAAATGTTGATGTCTTCAGAAATAACATTACAAATTTCCGTCACATGTGTAACCAGTGGTGTCTGGATGCCAGACAGATATTGTACACTAATTATTCAGTGAATAAAGCATGTCTGGGAATTACTTTTTTGTATCAATATAAGCAGGTTGGAGAGCTTACCTCGATCGGGCTATGGTGGTTAAATACTTCATTCGAGTCCCATTTCCAAGGTCGAATTTTATATAGGATTAGTTAGCAGGTTCAAAAATATGGTTATGGCACACTGAGTTTTGGGAAGTTTTCCTATTGGAATACATCACTAGAAAGCCAAAAATTATATCTAATTTCCTGGATCTTCCTGGGACATTTAGTTGGGACCGGATTGAGTAAATTAACAGTGAATATTAGGAAATAATTCAGTAGTTACACCACATGGCTACAGGACAGAACTTCCCATCATATAACTGTGGTGGTATAGCCATAACTCCCAAACAATAGAGGAAACTCCAGTCAACCATGGGGGTATATGCTGGTCTGTGGCCCACTCTTATACTTCCACTTGCCACTGGGGGAGGTCCTGTGGGGACTGTTGTGCATCATGTAGATATATTGTTGACATACCAATATATATATGCATAATACATAATTCACTGTGATTATGCATCTGATGCATAATCACCACAAATATGGCTTGTCTTTCTGGTACAACATTAAGAAAAACCTACCTTAAATATTATTGTATTTGATTTATTTTATTGTTGTGACAGCATATATACATATATACACATATATATATACACACATATACATATATTAATAAACACTTTATCGCATTTAAAACGGTATGTATAGCCTCCCAGCTTCCCAGTTCCGAGCCTCCCTCCACAACATCCCAAACATTACCCGACATGACATTATCCGACCTGACTTGATCCGCCTGACTTGACCATACCTGACTGGACCCGACCTGACTTCCCCGACCTGACTTCACCCGACCTGACTGGACCCGACCTGACATATATACATATATATATGGATATAGATATAAATATACATGTACACATATGTGTATATACATATATAAATATGACATATGCACTTATGTATATATATGTCTATATATACATGTGAAGTGGGCGAGACTATTCGACCGCATTTTGCGCGGGTGCGCATTTTGCGAGGCCGGGTTCCCTGCTGTAAAGCGTTGCTTGGATACGTCGATTGTGACTATCCTAGCAACGATAGAAGGTCGGGCCTTCGGAGCCAGACCCATCGGACGTGTTTTTGCACGCTCTGATGTTTTAGCCGATATTTAGGATTTTATTGTCGAAATTCCAAACTTATTTAACTTAATTATATGGGAGGGGATTTGACTTATAACATACATTCCACTGTTGAACTATATTTAAATCATAACATAAGTTATATTGCTAAATTCATTCTGTTAGTAAGAGGTAAGAATAAAATGGTGAGCTTCTAAGAAGTGACATGAACGTTCCTTGCATTCTTTACTGTCCTCCAGACTTATATTATTAACCGCTATGGTCAACTTCTGATTGCTATTTGGATTGCTCTATAATCTTATTTAATTAAGGGCCTTCTGCCCATGGTCTGTCAGGAGTCGAACTCTCCACCTCGGACATTGCTAGTCAAGGGTCAGGCTGGCAGGATGACAGACAACCAGCGGCAGGAGGCACAAGACATTCACATGGAAACAATTATTCTTATTAACACATAGGCTCGCCTTAAGCGGGGGTGGAATAGCCCGACGGTTAAACATGCATTCACATCTACATATATGTACACATATATACATATGGAGACCTATATATATGACTACATGAATGTATATATATATACATATGTTAATACATACTGTATTTAGACACGACTGCATTACATATTGTAGAGTGGTCCTCCATTTGTCACTGGTAAGTTAACACATGTGTAGTCTGTTTCACTCTCAGACTTATTGCACCAATGCAAGGGGCCTAAGCTCTGACACTTTCACCCTTAGATTTTAACCAAACACTGCCATTACCCTAAATAATATTCCATTTATATTTTATTTATTTTATTTTTGATTATGCATGTGCATGTACACATACACATACTTATAAAGTTATATGTATATAACCGCAACAACCACCTCCCCAATATTATAGATAATATATACATAATATTGCAATATCAGTTGAAGAATAACTTACCAGTGTTTGTAAATGTAGGGATGACTGTGTCAAATCCATCACAATAGTAATCCATTTGCAAGTAACAAGTTGACTGTTGTGTAGTGTGTGCCTTCAGAAATATGTGTGTGCAGTGCACTGTGGCACAGACCCTTATAAACCAAATCCAATCCACAGTCACACCTAGTCCAAGGGCATAAGCTGTAACACATTCACAGTCAGTGAGTGAAGCTGTCAGTGGATGTGCAACCCAGAGCACCATCAGGCAACCTGAGGTGTGAAAGCTTTCCTTGGCAGATTTTGGTTAAAATCTGAGTCTTAAAGTGTCAGAGCTTAGGCCCCTTGCAATAAGTCTGAGAGTGAAACAGACTACACATGTGTTAACTTACCAGACTACATATGGATTAACTTAGCAGTGACAAATGGAGGACCACTCTAAGATATGTGATGCAGGCATCTCTAAATACAATATGTATTTATATGCATGTATATATTCATGTATATATGTCTACATAGGTATGTATGTATACATTTATGTATATATGTCTGCATATATATGTATATATGTGTATGTGTATGTATGTGTATGTATATATATATATGTATATATATATGTATATGGATGTGTATGCATGTGTGTGCATGGATATACATGTATATGCAAGTGTATGCATGTATATGTGTATGTATGCATATGTATGGGTATATATGTATATGCATGTATATATGTATATGTATGTATATATATGTATAGGTATATGTATAATATTTATAATAGTCATAGGGGGTTCGGGGTGGGAGGAGACGGCAGCCTATCGGCGCTGGGAATCCCGGCTTCCCGGCACCAGGGACTCTCGGCCTGCCGGCGCCGGGACTCTCAGCCTGCCGGCGCCGGGACTGTTGGCCTGCCAGTACTCTCGGCCTGCCGGCGACGGGACTCTCGGCATACTGGCGATGGGACTCTCAGCCTGCCGGTGCCGGGACTCTCGGCCTGATGGTGCTGGGACTCTCGGCCTGACGGCGCCGGGTCTCTCGGCGTGCCGGCGCCAGGCCTCCCGGCACCGGCCTTCCCTTAAATAATATGAATAGAAATAAAAAGTGATAACAACAATAAAATAAATCAAATACAATAAAGTTTTTCTTAATGTTGTACCAGCAAGACAAGCCATATTTGTGGTGATAATGCATCAGATGCATAATCACATTTAATTATTTATTATGCATATACATATTGGTATGCAAAAAATATATCTAAATGATGTACAACAGTCCCCACAGGAACTCCCCCAGTGGCAAGTGGAAGTATATGAGTGGGCCACAGACCAGCATATACCGCCATTGTTGACTGAAGGTTCCTCTATTGTTTGGGATTTATGGCTATACCAACACAGTACTATCATGGGCAGTTCTGTCCTGTAGCCATGTGTTGTAACTACTGAATTATTTCCTAATATTCACTGTTTATTTACTCAATCTGGTCCCAACTAAATGTCCTAGGGAAATTCAGGAAATTAGATATACATTTTTGCTTTCTAGTGATATATTCCAATATGAAAACTTCCCAAAACTCAGTGTTCCACAACCATATTTGTGAACCTGCACCTTAATCCTATATGAAATTCGACCTTGGAAATTGAACCTGTACTCGAATGAGGTACTTTAACCACCATAGCCCGAACGAGGTAAGCTCTCCAACCTGATAAGCACTACATATTTCTCTATATTATGCCATGATTCATATGCTTCTAAGTACGATATATTCTTTAATTCTGATTAGATTTGTATTAAGCAGACTGTGTGGTGTCCTAAACATGTGTTACACGTGTGACGCACATGTTATATTGCCATAAGACATAGTGGGGAATGAGCGTGTGCTCATTCGGGGTCATTGCGGGCATGCGGGGCGGCGAGGCGCGGCGCCCACCCCCTCGCCCCCTACCGCCAGCTGGTGGGGTGTGCGGGGGGGGGGGGCCCACAGAGCATGCACACCGATGGTCACTCCGCCTCACACATCCGGACTGAACACTACACAATTTTACCCACCCACCCGCACCACGAAAAATATAAACAATACCAATAAATCATCAATTAATTATATTGCCATAATTAAGCAATGGTCATGACCTTTCCTCTAATTGACACTTATTAATTAATTAACCATTAATTATTGTTATATAATATTCTACATTACTCAACCACTGCTACCCGCTGGTTGACATCTCCTCACCTCGCCTTGCTCACCTATCACACCTCATTCATGCCATTCTCATCCCCCACTCTGATCACCACATGCCACTGATTCTTTGCAATTCGTGGATGCCCGCAAACCAGAAAGCCATTCATATAATGCCCCCAGGGGCTGCCCGGAATAAAGACATGTTATCCCACCTTTGCCTCCTTGACCTGTGTGCCATGGCCGCAATGGCTTAATCATGGACTACACCTTTATGTTTTATCTCATCAATTTATATTTTACATAGATGTAAAGGAGAGATTTCCAGCTTTCATTTGCAACCAAAAAATGTAACAAATTCAGATATTAGATTTTAACTCTCCATGTGACACTTGGCCAGTTTTCAGGAGAGTGACCCATATGTATATTTATATGTATATCCGTATATAAACGTATATATACATATATATGTAGGCTCCCCCCTATCAAAAGATGTACGTATATGAGTAGTTCTCCAGAATTGGAGACCCGTTGGGATGTGCTTCATTATTAATCACTAAACTCTTCAAAACAATTTAAGAAAAACAATTTGTTCATATACCTATAGGGAATATACTAAGCAAACACTAGTAATCAAAACCAGACACATAAAGAGTCCGCAAGGTGTAACAATAATTAAATAAAGTGGAAAATTGACCAAAAAATGGCAGCAATGAATTTGCACTGGAGTGCCCACCATCTTTGAAGCTGTAAATAAAGAAAACTATCAAGCACAGTTAATTCAATTTGCTTTTATGTTGGCAAGATTATATCAATAAAGATATTTTTCACTACTTTTAGTTTTTACATTGCATAGGTACATGACAATATCGCTGTAAACATACCTGTCCTGTGCGTACCGTTGGTGTCACACTGACAGCACAGATGGTTCGTTAGTTTGATCAGTTATCAAGCATGGTATGCATAATCAGTAATACTTTTATTTAATCTATGACCTATAATGTTTTCAAATAATAAGAGATAATCTGGAATTATCAGAAATTGGCCGATTTAAAGCAATTTTTATTGATAGTGTCACATTTGTAACGTATGTCCCAACCAATTTACAAATTCGAAATTTGAGAGCTGAAATGTCATAATGAGGGTAGGGAAGACTCCAGACTAAACAAACCATCTTAGCAGACAGATTGGTGATGTTTTAGATGGAAACTCCAACAGGAAGTGACATAAACTGCAATAATTGATGAGGTGTCACGTTTTTGTGCACATGTACGTACATCCCCAAAACGTGTGATTCATGGCTACGATCAAAATCCGATCAAAATTCTACAATATTTTTAAAGTCTAGTCTTGATATTTTGATGTGAATATGTTTTGTTATTTGACCGTAAAAAAATATACCAAAGTTGAAATGGCCATTCTATGTCTTGACCTAGTGGGGTCACATGTAATACTGTCCCACAAACTACTAACTTCGCTATTCTCTGACAAATATGTATGATCTGCTTTTAAGGAACTACACATATAATGAGTATATTATATGGAATAATTCTTTTGATAACACAACAAAACATTGTTATATATGAAGAAGATGGAAAACATTTGATTTGTGATGGGACATGCATTACGGTGTCACAAATTAAATTTAGTTTTTTTGTGATCAGTGTTTAATGTAGATACTGCACTTTGTGCTTTAAAAGTTATCTTTCCTGTTGTACTTCAACATCCCATACCAATAATCTGGTCAATATCTGTGATACTGTACTTAAATGATGGTGGCGTCACATTGTAACACACAGGGGACTCTGTGTATCAACATTCTTTGAAGCCTAATTACATCTAAGCCAGAGGTGGTAGTGATTTTTTGTTTTTGGTTGATGATTTCACTCACATGGAAGTTTATAAATAGTATACAATAGATGTTCAGAATACATTTTAAATTTTTGCACTAATGCAACAATGGGGTCTCCAATTCTGGAGAATCACTCATATATACATATCTATATGCATATATAATATGTATACACATATTTACATGTATATTTAGATGCATACCCATGTATGTGTATATGTATTTTTATATGTATATCCGTAAAATATCTCTCTACCGGCCCCTCCACAGATCGACCACTCCCCTGTATTGAGCGCTTTATTTGTGTCACAACAATACCATTGTAAGGATATTCTAACTCTCTAAACGGACCACCTCCCTAAATGGACCACTTAAAGTCAGTCCGATGGTCAGTCGATTTAGAGAGGTTTTACTGTATACATATATGTAGTGCCCCCATGCAAGGGGGGGGGGGTCCACTGCCCCGAGCTCGTCCTATCTCCTCCTGTCACCGCCTCGTGCTGTGTTTACGGACCGATAAGCAGGTAACCCTGCGTCATGATGTACAGCTGCCACACCCAATTTCTAAGAACGATGCGCACTGACCCGAGATGGCGTGGCCTAGATTCGTCGTGCAACGCGCACCGAATCCAAAGTCTAAAACTTTCCACAGGCCTTTACATAAATTACCTACTCCAGTTCTATTACACTGATATTGATATAAAACTCCATTTTATATTTCACATTCAATTGGTAAAGTTGCAGTAAGTTTGAATGTAGATAGTATTCAATTAAACAATGAGTCACATTTTGGCGCATGCGCAGAAGCTACGACCTCGGGTTGCATAAACGAACACACTCGGGGTGGACAAAATGGTGGCTTAATCCACAACTTTTGTTGTTGTAATAACCAATATAACTACAGCAAAATAGGATGTGAAGTATTTTATGATTGCATAGTTTAGTTATATTTCCATTTCATTAATCTGGGTTATTACAAGAAGAAACATCTTAAAAACCACTTAGGACTGGTACTGGTAGCTGTTATCCACCAGTGGAAATGTGACATCATCACTCCTAGCACCCCCAGCCAAGACATGGGTTACTGGGGTCGGGTCGTTTTGCACATGGCACGTGTATATTTAGACTCGACTCGCCATGTTCCATTTGAAATCCTAGCAACTCGGATGACCCGAGTCGCCCGGGGTGTCATAATCGAATCGAGCGTATCAAGAGTAGGCCTATCTAGTGGTCACCATCTTGTTTTTGTGTGTTTTTATTTTTCAATTCTCTCCCATTTCATCAGATGCATGCCATTATGGATATACAGTGCATGCTGTAATCAGTGGACAGTGGAAATTCAAAACACTCACCAACAACATGAACCTGCACTGCTCGGTGGTGGACAGTTCAGTGTACAGCAAAACCTCTCTAAATCGACCCACCATGGAACCAACTTTAAATGGTCCATTTAGGGAGGTAGTTGGTTTAGGGAGTTTGTTTTATCGTTACAATGGTATTGTATGGGCAATCGTTTGGGAACCAAATAAAACGATCAATGTAGGGGAGTCATCGATCTGTGGAGGCGGTCATTTAGAGAGGTTTTACTGTATTCAGTGCATGTTGTAATCAAGTGTAGAGTGAATATGCAAAAGCCCAACCAATGACATGAACATCCACTGCTCAGTGGTGGACAGGCCAGTGTGCATTTTATTGAGATCCTGTGCCTAGATAGTGTACAGAGGTCACAAGCAATAACGAGGCCAGCGCCCTGACCAATAAGAATAGAGTATCCTTGTACCTTGTGATCAAATCATGGTAATCACAAATCATGGTAATCACTAATTAAGGATATCTATATATTATATATAAGTATTGAACCCTACTACCCTTAGGTTCGACCTTACTGAGCACTAGTGGACCTGTTTGACTATAATTCAGTCGATTCAATGGGGCCATGTTACCCGCACATCCAGGTAAATACACAGATACATGTATATATGATATATTCTCAGTGTCGATATCATTCATTATTTTTGCATTATCCTAACAACATTTGGCAACATTTATCGGAATTTGGTATACCAGGTATTCCACTACTTACCAGCACCATGACCCGATATCCCACTCAGTCACATTATCCCAACACTGAGTCAACCAGTCCTTGCCATAATTATCTTAATAATGCCAAACGCCTGGTTATGAAGTGACAAGTATCAATATGTAAGTGATTGGTTTGTCTCGAACAGAGCGGTTACCATTACAACCAACACACCTAACCCTGGCCACGGATGCTTACTATTTATTGTTTGAGCATCCATACCCTGCAGAACTATAAACCCATCACTCCTCGGCCTAGACTGGGGCCTCGAACCCGCCACCTCACACCTGACATCTCCATACTCTTAAGTGTCAATAGTCCACATGACATTCTATCAATATTTTATTCTGTTAGAGACAACACAATGTTAAAGTTGTGCAGTCCGATGGTTTCAAGTTTCTGCCATTTTCTGAGATAAATACGTTAGATTGATTGTTGTAATCTATGTTACTTTAGTTTGAAGTAACTTTTATTTTAAATGGCAAACTTTTGTGGTATTTGAAGAATAAACATGTAAAAGTAGTTTCGGCAAGCACGCCAAAATTCTGACTGCATAGGCTTCAGCAGTAACAGGTTCTATTACATTGGCTTAATATCCCCTTCTATGTAACAACTAATACTTAATAAGTTTGCTAGTATCTAAGTTGAATATGTCAAATCAAATCTAGATGATTGCTTTGGTTTTTAAAAATTGATACTGTCATCGGACTATGCAGCTATAAGGGATGGAGCATGCTCTGGCTGATAGCTACAACAGGCTCCTCCGTTTAATAAAGTCACAGTTGTAGTATATGTACGGAGAACAAGCCGGACTCAGCGAGAGGGGGTCACATTGTAAAATATTCTGATTGGGGGAATGCAAATGTCCTATTACTAAAAAGGTATATGTGACCAAAGAGCATGTATGTGTATATATGTAAGTGCTGGTGGTGCCTGAGTGGAATGTAAATAGACATAGTGGTGCTGGCAGGGCTGTGTGTATGGTGCACTCAGGGCCTTCCCCCTCTGCTGGGTAGGATCACCACACTCAGGGTCAAGGTTCAAGGCTGGTGGTGGCCAGAGGGGCCACACAGCTTGGTGGTGGTGGGCAGACCACTGGTAGCCATGGGGACCAGGAATGCTGGATCCCTATTGGTAGGGCAAAGAATGCTTGCTTCCCAATGGGGGAAAGGGGTGGGGTGATACTCTACAATGAACCCATGTACTATACATAAAAAACCAGAGAGGCTTGGACTCTCTCTTCTTACACTCTTATTTTGCTTTACTTTCTCTCTTTCTCTCCATCTGTATTGTTTTTCACCTTAGCCTACCTACATAGCCACAGACTCGAACACGCAACCCTACAATGTGATGAAGGTGAAGTGGTAGATCGGAACCAGAATAAACTCACTTAGCCTTCAGACTTTATGGCGTTTGTGTCTGTCTTCTCTACATGGTGTCAGATATTAGGACCCTGCTAAGACATGGCTGTGTCAGGCCTGACACTGCCGGCTCCACTCAACCTAAAAGGAAATTTGGCCATAAACTGGTGGGTGTGGCATGGAGCATATGAATTGTGTGCCAGCACCATGGGACTCTCGACAAAGAGCAAAAAGGTGCAGTGCTGCGCTTTCCTTCACTTAGCAGGTTTGGAGGCACGAAAGCTGTTTCATATTATGAACTTAGAAAGTGGAGACTGAGAGAAAATAGGCATGATAATGGCCGCATACCGGGACTATTGTCACGGAAAAACCAACAGAACCATAGTCCGGTACAAATTCAATAGTTATAATCAGATTACACAGGACATTGAGATGTACATACGCAAACTACAATATAAAATATCATTGTGTTACTATGGAGTGACCGAGGAGTCGATACTATGTGACAGACTTGTCTGTGGTATTAAGGACAATGTGTTGAAGGATAACCTGTTACAGATGGAGAATTTAGCAGTGCCTGGAAATATGCAGACTCAGTGAAAACAACTTGGACCAACTAACAAGCGTGACCGACAACACCTATGACTCTGAAGTGCTTGCGGTCAACCAGTGTGACAACCAAAGGTCACGCCCCCAAACAAGCCGCTCACCCACACCTGCCGGTAGTGACACCAGATGGCGGAAAAGTAGGAATGCCCCCCCAAATCATGCTAATTGCACAAGGTGTGGGTACTCACATGCGCGGGACAACTGCCCGGCCAGGGGAAAGGAATGTCTCAGCTGCGGGTGCATTGGTCATTTCACCCGAGTGTGTAGAAGCGGGCAATGTCAACAGGCACCTGTAGATGCATTAAACGTAGAAGATGAAGGCACGCCGGCGGAATTGTTAGCTGATGACTCAGAGGAAGACGAGCCAGACGACCTATTCGTGGGTGCAATATCGAAGCATGGAGAAGGTTTGAGTCTCTTGTACGAGACCATCCGTATAGGCGGCAACAAGATATCCTTCATGTTGGGCTGCGGGTCTGAGGCCAACATCATGCCTGAAAGCATGTTCATGTCATTACCCAACATGGAACTGAGGAAGCCGAGGTGCAGACTGGACACCTATTCAGGAGAAAGGATCCGGCCCAGGGAGAAGTCAACATCAACGTACACAGACACTCGATGCTGTTTCAAGTGATCGACAGCAGATCTTCTATACTTGGAAAAGACGCGTGTGTGATTCTGGGACTGCTCAACCGAGTACAAGCGATGAACATAGAAAGGAAGCAGCCAATGGACGATGAAGACCCCTAATTGCTGGTAAATAAGTACCATAATGTATTCAAATGTACCCGCTATAATCGATCCACCTAGGCATATACCGCATGCTATAAGTGACGCTGTACAAAATGAACTAGAATGAATGATTAACATAGGCGTGTAGTAGTCTGTACATGAGCTATACTACCACGCGGTAGCAGCGGAGACTACGCCATACACCAGCACAGTACAACTACACTGCACCAGGTGGCGGCACGGGTAGCCACCGGGCAGACCCTGACTGCGGGTGGCTGACCCCCCCCCCCCCCCCCCCACCTATAGAGTCGATGTGGGATCTGGCGAGTCTGGGGGCGGGTCAGACAACTACTGACGCCGTGGGGAGCAGATGGTTCAATAAACCATGTTGAAGCGTACACTAATTGAATCTTGGTGTTGTTCCGTGTGTGAGCATGCGAGTGAGAGTCGGAGGGCCGTGGGCCATTACAGGCGTGATAGTTAAGCAACAGGAGCCGACACCTTGGGTAAACTCTATTACCATCATGAAAAAAACTAATATGTTGTGTATCTGCCTTGACCCGACCAAGCTAAACAAGGCCATATTAGTGGCCCTTATCCAATTGTGCATGTTAGAATAACATGACTAATTAGTGGCGGAGACTTGATAACTACACAAACGATTAACCCGACCACAACTGCCACCACCTATACTGAATCGACCAAACTACGTTAACTCAGCAGCCACCGCCACTACGGTGACGCCACCTAGAGGAACCGCCCGCGGCGAAATGCCAAAGTACGAAGATGTAGCCAGCCGGCGACACAGGTCTCCACCCCCGTTTACTAACTGACTTGACAATCAGTTCAAACCTGCGCACAATCTCTGCAGCCGCCATCATCACCAAATCAACACCTTTCTTCACCTTCTCCACGTAATGTAACGTAATGCAACAGCCAACCATGCCGCCAACAAAGAAATCAGCACGCAGCAATGGAAGCAGCAAACAACAAGCCGCACCAAGATGGAGGGGACGCCCTAAGACCACAAAGTCAGAGGATAGCAGAAAAACACCGGATTACTGCGATGACACTGCCTGACGCCCTAACAAATGCAAGGCACCAGTGACAGAGCCGGCGCCGGAGCCGGCACCGCCAACAACCAACCCCAGCCATAACGAGGATATGCTTCAAGCCATGCATGCAGCCATGGCGTACCTTAAAAGTGACTTAATGAACCGTATAGACACTAGGATGGATGCCATGGAAAACAAACACAAAAAAGATGGTGACAGTGAGGAGGAGCATGAAACCGCCAGATGGACGACCGAGCCGACAACTAGGCCTGACACTGGAGTTGACAGTGTCAATAACCGGTACGCAATACTGCCGGAGTCGGACTATACCCCCATCAGGCCTGGACCGGCCCCTAGGCGTGCGATACACGCACACCCGGAGGACACAAGAACCTACACAAGGGAGGAAAGTGACTACAACACTGGATACGACAGGCGTGACAGCTACACCAACGCATGTGGCCAAGCACACTCTGCCCGACTCAACCGTGACCCAGATGCGAGTGACCAATCGGAAGCCATCAAAGAGATCCTCGCAGCTGCCGGAATGGCGATCGACAAAAGAAGAGGTAAAATCGCACTACTTCCCCATTTGTTCGTTATTAGAGGTGAGAAGAGGCAGAAGGTGGCCAGGGTCGAGGCCACCATGCCGGAGTACTTTGCTGTGCTATGTAACATGACTAAGGTGGTTGAGGTGCCCGCCAACTGGCATGACCCGATTATCGACCATATCCACCAGATCGACACTATGGCTTCATCATGAGACTGGGGGACATGCCGACGATGGTCGGAAGGAGTATTCAGTATGATTGACGATGGCCTATTACCGTATGGATGGAATGACCAGTACACGATTAAGGATGGACAGCGAGATGCCTTCGCTGAAGGCACCAGGAATAAAACCCGATATCAGCCATGCAGCAACAACACCGCCGCTCACGTGGCCGGTAGTGGACAGGCACAGCCGGTGCCACCGCCGTCAACAACAGTGACAGTCGCCAGGACTTTAACCGTGTTAGCGACAGGAAACCGTGTAACCCCTGGAACTGGGGAAATGAATGGACATTCTCCGGGACCTACGGAGAAAACGTAGACAAGAAAGCACACGTGTGTGCGTGGTGTGCGAATAAGTATCACCGGGCTAACACGAACAAAGAGAGGGATTGCCGCTGGCAACACCGCTGCCACGACCAGCCAAGCAACACAGGGTTTTCACTAAACGGCTCCGCACTGTACTAAGGCAACACCGCGGAGCCAGAGACTTACAACGACGGAGATGGCACAGCTGATATAATGCTGACCTAGTTACCAAACTACCCTGTAACATCGTTATGAACTGTGCAACACCCGCCCAGGTCACGGCCTGTGCTCGCGAGATATACAGGCAAGCGAGCCTACAAGCCAATCGTAACTGCCTCGCCACTAACAATACTGTCAACCAAACTCAGTGTCGTAACGGTGTTGAGAGCGACACAGGGAAGACATGTGACAACCCCTGTGCTACTGCTACAGCATCTAAAATATGTTGCGTCAGCCCGAATGCCATTGGCGATGCTGCTCACCTATACACACAAGGTGGCGCCACCGATGGTCAACAAACAAGATGGCCGCACCGCAGCCACCCTGGAGGTCGGACCATGCACCATATGACCACTGGAGGCAGCGGCCCTGGCGGTAGCCATGGCAATGACCCCACTGGAGCAATGGCCACCAACCGCCCGGACACAAGAACAACACCAATGGCGGACCCGGATGTAAACAATGACAACCAACGCCCCAGACACGCCCACAAAACACCCCACCGCCACCCAACGGACAGCACCACCACTGTAGCCCAGCTAAATCACACAGGCGCTGGTGACAGAGGCACTGGGCATGCCGGACAACAAGTATATGCCAACTCTGTGCTTATTCCCTCGGGTGATAGCTTTCTTGACAGGGACGGGCTACGCCCACCTGTCACCCCACTCCAGTACAGACACACCCTTAACCAGATCTGGCCACACCCACTCGTGGCGCTCTGGACCAACCACTCCCTTATATGGACATATACAACAAGGTATGCCTCACAGCCTTACAGAACCATCTCAAGGCCCAAATACCCATACCATCCGGATTGGTCATACCCGAGTGGAGGAGGCTGCTGGTAGGATACCAGGACGAACAGGTAGTGAACTATTTAGAATTCGGATGGCCGGTCGATTACAAGGCAACGAACCCTTCAAGACCTACCATAAACAACCATAATGAAGACAACGCCCACAAGATGTACACAGGACAGTACGTCCACACTGAGATAGGGCACGGACCCCATCCTTGGTCCCTTCAGTCAACCACCATTTGACCCTTGGTTCCAGACTAACCCGATGATGATGCGTACAAAGAAAAACACCACCAAGAGGCGCGTCATCGTCGACCTCACCTGGCCCAGGGCAACCAGCATTAATGCCGGTGTCGTATTCTCAGCGCCCGGTCATTCTCAGCGGCCTGTCGTGGCTTCTGCGCATGCGCGGATTTTCGAACGTTGCCGCGAGCACTGCTATTTGTTTTGTTTACACTCGGCGATTCGACGCTGATCGAGCTGCTACGTTAATATCGCTTGGAATTTAAGGTTAATTTAATTAAATTTCATTATTTGAGTATGTAATTCTGTTAAATATGATCGCATTCAATAGATTTCGGCGTAATCGGTCCCTAACACTGCCGGGCACCAGCTGAGCTTGTAGCCGGCGATGCCACGGGTCTTTTGACCACGACGGGCCGCTGAGAATGACCGGGCGCTGAAAATACGACACCGGCATAACAAAAGGGATTTACCAAGGACAGCCCAGATCCTACAGCCTGCCGAACTTCATGGACGCCGCCGACGAGGTGGCATGACTGGGGACCGGCTGCTATCTGTGGTGTGCTGACCTCGCACAAGCTTAACGACAGCTCAGGACATGCCCTCTTTCCACACCACTCCTAGGCATAACGCTAGATGGTCGGTACTACACTAACATAGCTCCCCCCTTCGGCTGCCAGACCTCCTCTATGGCATGTGCACTCACCACAAGTGCGGTTGTGTATCTTCTATGCAAGAGGAATCACTATGTGCACTGCTACCTCAACGACTTTGTGGGTGTGGCACCCACAAAGGAGGAGGCCCAGGCGGCCTACAACGACTTGTTCTGGCTTGCCGCACAACTGGGCCTGGAGCTCTCACTCACTAAGTGCCATCCACCTGCCAGGTCCGTGGAGTGTCTGGGGTTCCTCATCTCTGCCGAGGACATGGCCGTAAGGATACCCCAAGACAAGCTCGATGACATCCTGACCGACTGCCAATCATGGAAGACAAAAAAGAGAGCATCACGGAAGGAATTCCAAAGGCTATTGGGCAGGCTACAGCACATAGCGAAGTGCGTACAGCCAGCCAGGCGATTCATGTCAAGATCTTTAACACCCTCCGAGAGGCACCACACGTCGGGAAACATGATGTGCCGGAAGAACTGAGAAGTGACATTAAGTGGTTCCTTGAGTTCACAGCAAGAACCAACGGCCTCGTGCTGCTCAAGACCAATGACAAGCCCGAATGGATGATAGAGTGTGACTCCTCCATGAAGGTGGGCGACGCGTTCTCCCACACCCACTTCTACTCCTTCTCCTACCCAGAATGCATGACCGACTGTTACACAAACATCGCCCACCTGGAGGGCCTGAACTAACTTGGCTCTCTGTTCCCAGGTTACACCCAACAACAACACGACCAGATACTGCAGGTGTACTTTGCGGGGCTCGTGATAGGCACTTGGAAGAACAAGTCGGTACAGGCCCAGAAATATCTTCAATTCACCGCCCGCCACGTGTTGATCCGCTGGCCCCATCGCAGTACGACATCCTCACCTACATCGTACACCTGAAGGAGACGCTGGCCTCCCCTGGGGCCGTAATGAATTACACCAGTGGCACGAGAACCTGGGTCCTCCTATATGGGAATACCCTGTAAGCTTCGATGCCTACCCAGTCAGCCTCATGAAGAGAGAAGTGCAGCGACTATCACACCACATCACGGCTCAAGCCTCGCCTATCACACCCGAACAACTACGGCGAGCCATAACGTACATCATCCCAAGTGGCCCAGGCACGGCCGTGATCACAGCCGCACTCCTCCTAGGATACAGTACACTCCTCCGACAGGGGGACCTCTTAGCCAGCACATCACCGTCAGACCCTGCCACTATCTCAATCGATGAGACATCATCATGACCCGGGAAGGACTCCTGGTCACAATCAAAACAACCAAGACCTGCTGGAGACACAACCAAGCATTCAACATACTCGTCACCCCAACGGAAGATGCAGTCACATGCCAGGTGGCGGCCTGGAGCGTTTACGTCAACATCCAAAGCCCCCCCACGACGGCCCAGCATTTATGCTCCACTGCGGGGGCCTCTCCAGGCCCACACACTCCTAGCTGTCCTCCGCATTGCATTGGCATGGACGGCTATGCGCAGCCCTGAGTCCTACACACTGCACAGCCTCAGGCGAGGGGGAGCCCAGGCAGTGGCAGCAGCGGGGGATCCTTGAAAGAAATAATGGAGCTCGGATCCTGGACCTCCGCTGCGGTCCATGCTTACGTCCCTAAAGAGTCGTAACAGCTGGCCCCAAACCCTCCCAGTAATTGGTTGAGGGTTCGAGGGCCGTCCAGTCTCACCAGAAGGAAGACTGCCGACACGGGAGAAATTGACCGCATTCCGATAAGCATTGTGTATCCATTTGAGCCCTTCCCGAGGTGGCAATAAAACCCACTATACCCATTACTGTCTCCACCTTGGTGAATTAAAACGGTCGAGCAGGTAGTGGCAAACACGTCAGGTGCAAAATTCTTCTCAGTACTCGATGCACAAAGCGGGTATTGGCAGATCCTGCTAGATAAACCCAGTTCATTGTTATGCACTTTTAACACACCCTGGGGGCAGTGTAGATACATCCAGCTGCCTTTCGGTATAAAGACGGCCGGGGATATCTTTATCCAAGAAATGGAGAACATACTCTATGGTGGATGAACTTTGGCACCACCAAGCGGCCATGATGTGAACTGGAACACGACTACCATTCTATTAAGTATTATATATGGGTATTTAGTAGGTGGTGAGTCCTACATTTTTGAAGAGCTAGCTGGAACTAGTATTTCATCCATGTTTGTATGACTCCTAATCTAAACAATATTATCAACATTTCTAAGATATGAATATGTGAAGAGTTCAGTCACAAAACCCTATAACCGCCAATCAAAAAATTGTAATAAACCTTGGAGTCAAACCTTCAAAAGGTTCATGTTTTACATTCCTATATTTTTGTTCATTGCTCCATGACCATGACACCACATACAAAGTGGAAATCGTGATAATTAAAATTACCTTCAGGTATGAATCTTTTATTTTAATGAAATTATTGGATTGGTTTTTACAGGGTTAAACTCCTCAAGATCTACTTGCTTCAAGGGCTGCAGTTAACAGCCATAATGAAAGCTATAAATACTTCTGCTAAGATGTAATCTTCCAGTCCTTGGGTGGGGCACCGGTTGGAACTTCAACTTTCATTGTAAAATAGTACTTTGCAGATCCACCATGTCAAAAACTTTGTTAACTAGTCAATCCTCCAAATAAACAATAATGAAGAGGTTGGGAGGCTTTTTGTGTGTGTGTATGTGTTTTTATTCTAATGCGTTTAATTTGTTTACATCTGTTGTTGCGGGTTCATAATAGGATCAAATGTTGGGCAATGTTTGAGTGTGCTGCCTATTTCTTTCTGCATGTGTCCTAAGATTCCCTCAAGTATGACCATGTGAACACGTGACTGTCTTGCATATCTACTGGAAGTAGACACACCTTCAGGACACATGACGTCGCCTGATGCAGTAGTGCACACAGAGAGCTCCCTTCTACACAGCGGTGAGTGCCGCTAACAGATATTGTCATTTACTAAGGCATTGGCTAATCTAGATTGCACCAGGAATACCAGTATGTATGATAGATAACATCATATGCACAAACCTTGCTGCATCGTATGATAACATGACAATATGTGTATATATCAATATATACACATATATATTTATATTTATGTATTTATATATTTGTATAGATAAAAAATACATATAAATAGGAGCCTGCCATTTCTTGTTTTATTCAGTATTTAGACATATCATTAAATGTTTAATAACCTATACATAAGTATGGCAGGCTCCTATTTGATGATCTCTCTAAATACATTTAAACATGTCTAAATGTGCTATATTTAATCCCCCTCTCCACTCTCCCTCTCCCCCTCCCTCTCCCCGCCCCCTCCCTCTCACTGTCCCCCACCGCTTCCCCAGCTCCACCTCTCCCGCCCCCCTCCCAGTCCCCCTCCCTCTCCCAGTCTCCCTCCTTCTCCCCTTCCCCCTCCCTCTCCCCGTCACCCACCCCTCTCCCCTCTCCCCATCCTCACCCCTTCCCCCTCCCCATCACTCTCCCCCTTCCCCTCTCCATCTCCCGCCCGTCCCCTCCCTCTTCCTCTTTTCCCGCTCCTCTCCCCCCCCTCTCTCTACCCCCTCTCCCCTTCGCCCTCCCCTCTCTGCCGTATCCCCATCTCTGCCCATATTAATGATATGATAAAATACATTTAATCATATGTTCAAATCGATTTGATCATATGATTAAATAGAATAAAAAGGACCCCAAGTTAAACATACGCTCAAGTACATTTCATGACATGATCAAATCGAAATAATGATATTATTAAATATTTAATGATATTTCTAAATTGAATTAACAATATCATTAAACAACTGAATAAAACAAGAAATGGTGTTTCATAATATGAAGAGACAGAGGGGATACAATATATGTATCTAATATGCAGTGTATAATATATAATATATATATGTGATGCATAACGCATCATGCGAGTATACAAATACAGAAGGGAATTGTTCTAATTATTGACATTACTATACCGACCAGACGGGATGGCCGAATGAGTTAGAGCATCCGTCTCCCGTGTTGGTAGATCATGGGGTTGTGGGTTCGAACCTTGGTTGAGTCAAACCAATGACTAAAAAATTGATACTTGTTGCTTCCTAGCCTGGTGCTTGGCATTATTAGGATAGGGCAAGGACTGTTTGGCTCAGTGTCAGGATAATGTGACTGAGTCGGATATCAGATCATGGTGCTGGCGGCCTGGGCTTCCAGTAGGCATTTTCACCGATCGCTCCATGGAGCGATGCATTCACATCTGCATCTGGACATATGGAAGCACTACTGTGTATTTACATGCTTTTCTCCCCATCCCTCTCCAATGTCACTGCGAACACATACATTCTTTCCACACCGTTACCCACAGCACCATGACGGCTGGTGACTAACCCCTCCACAGAATGACCATTCCCCTAGATCCATCACTTTATTTGGGTCCCAAATGATCCCCTATACAATATCAAACTTCCTAAACCAACCACCTCCGTAAATGAACCATTTAAAGTCGGTCCCATGGTTGGTCGTTTTAGAGAGGTTTTACTGTATACACAATTGATTGAAAATAGATTTCGTTATCCTTCTGTGATGTCATCCGTCTGTCATAATATGAAAGCGTGCATGTGTCTATTGATATCGGTTAACAGTTCAGTATCCACTTCTTGTGCAGTCTGAACCCTGGAGTCGATCCCTGGCCGTGTCAAACTAATGACTTAAAATGTTATACTTGTCAGAGTATTGACAAAGCAAAAGTAGCATCTCTATTCATGGGTGATATATTAGAGAAGCAACTGCATTAAATGTAAGCTATGCGAGGTATTTATTTACCTGTATTCTAATCACAGTTTATGCATGTCATGTTTCAGATGGATTGGCGACTTTTTCTGTGCGTCCTGTTGACATGGAGTTTAGTGAGTGCATCTCTGTAAGTTATTTCACATATTGAATCTTCTGAATTATGTTGTTTGGAAAGAGTTCTCAAGTAAAATGCTGCAAATAGCTTCACATCCATTGAACATGACTATTCCTAGGAACAAAAATGATTAAATGAAGTTGATCTTTATTTGTATGCAAGAATCAGATTGAATTATGTACACATGGCGGTCATTCCAAATGCTACATTTTCCAAAGCTAGGTAAGGTTTCCCCTCATAATATTTCTAAATCCTGATAGCTATCTGGTTTTGTCTATATTGTTCATACCATCTCATCAGTTCATGTGCACCGTAATTCTTACGGCCAGAGGACCAGTGTCCCAGTGATGAAGAGAAATGTTTTTACCGATTGGAAAATGGATTGAAAATAGAAATAAAATAAAATGTTGAACACAAAAATTAACAGTTTTGATCTACGCCAAGTATTGTTGGATATAATGTTATACCTGCTGGGGTGAAACAGGTGTCATGTATTGAATTAGAAAAACCTCAAATTTTCTTCCCAAGCTTAAAGATGCATAATTCGATGAAACCAAACAAAAATTCAAGACCAAAACAAATATCTAGATTGTATTCTACCTAATATATAACTTAGATATTGTTGTGTTTAAGAACTTTTGTCACCACGCAGAAGGGAATACTGAGACAACTTAATAGAACCTGTTACTGCAGTGTCAGGGTTTTGGCATGATTGCCAAAATTATTGATGTGTGTTTACACTTCAAATATCTCAAAAGTTAGATTAAAAGTGAGAATAAAGAAAATCTACCAATTACTTTGCCTCCATCTTTGTGAGTTACAGCTCAATGCCACCAATGTGCATTCCAGTTGTATTTAATTGTTTTGCTAAACAGTGTGTTATATAATTCACTACGAAACAGAAGTGGTATAAGTTGGCTTTATTCAAGTAAAATATTCCGATATTCGGCAGGGGGGAATACAAATGTTCTATTACTGATCGGTGTGCGTAACCAGGTGCATATATATATATATGTATATATGGGTTGGTGGTGCCTGAGTGGGATCTAAATAGAAATAGTGGTGCTGGCAGGTCTGGGTGTGATTGCACTCAGGGCCTAGCCCTTCTGCTGGGGTAGGCGTCACCACACTCAAAAGGTAAAGGATGGTGGTGGCCTAGGGGCCATGCAGCTACTGGTGGTGGGCAGACCACTGGTATCCATGGAGACCAGGAATGCTGGAATCCTATTGGTAGGACCAGGAATGCTCGACTCCAATTGGGGGAAGGAGGTGGTATATGATACTCATGATGTCCAGGACTAGGTCGTCGGGGACCAGGGACCAGAGAGCTGCCAGGATCCGAGACATAAAGCACCTGGCCGATCCGATGCAGCAGCCGACGTGCTGTAGTCGACCGATGAGGTGCTGGAAGTCCTTCCTGGATGCACAGTGGCCGACCATCCAGAGTTTGTACTCTGAGAGAACCTCTGCAAGCTTGATATCAGGTATGCAGATCACCATCTGCTCCGCTGATATGGTGTAGCCCAGCCACTCGAGGCTCTTGGTGGGGGAGAGCTCAATGCCGAGGTCCCGGGCAAGAGTGACAATTTCTTGGTAGGCTTCTCTCGCATTGCTGATGTTCGGTGCTACTCGGATAAAGTCATTGAGGTAGCACAGTGTGTGGTGTCCACGGGCCTTGAGGAGGCATACCATGGCATTTGTTGTTCAGGAACACACTAGGGAGGAGGTGCGGCACCCAAATGTCGACACAACGTCGAAGTAGGTCTTGTCGTGCAGCACTATGCTGTATAAAGGGACAGAGAGCGGGCAGGCTCGGTGTTGGCGTGTGCTTTGGCCAAGTTGGCAGACCAGATGGAGCAGGCACTGCCGTGACGTGTGACGTCAGCACCCCTCGGGTAGCTTAGATCGATGATGACCTGCACCTCCTCCATGTTCTTTTTCGGGCAGATCATCATCGGGCTTGTCTGGGCCCAGGGTGCAAAAGGGGATCGTCGAAGGGGCCGCGGAGGGCACCATGCTTGTGTTCCTTCTCGACATATCTCTCGACCCACTTGAGGTGTGCTAGGTCCTCTTTATGGTTGGCGATCGAGGGTAAGGGTGGTCGGTCCTCAATGAAGTCTGCTGGCTACCCAAATTCCAAATATTCGAGTAGCTGCTGGTCGTGGTAGCCCATGGGAAGTTCCCTCCATCTGTACATGATGAGGCCAGGGGATCCTTGCTGCGAGGTAGTTGGGGAGCCCGGATGCCCGCACCTTCATGTATATGTTCTTATATACTGCGTTGGTCCACACATGCAGGGCGACATGTGGCCAAATCTTCATAAGAGTCAGGTGATAGCAGGCCGGTGTGAGCGGCAGGTTGTAGGGAGGGTCCGTGTGAGTGGCACTTTCATCATTAACAATGGCATTGAGGTCGTCATCGGCAATCTGTCTATCATCATATGTCAAAGCACCTTCAATATCATCAGCAGTGTCAACAATTCACAAGGGACTACATGAAATAGAATTTATTCAGCGCCCGCAGGCCACAAGTGTTCAGTGTCGATAATAAGTAGTTACAGAGGAGTAGTCTAATACAGCAGCAATAGGTGTTAACAATATCAGAAGAGGTAAGTAATCATTAGGTGATCACGTATAATCGGTATGGTATCAGCAACAATAATCTCATGAGAACAATCAAGGAATCAAGTATCACAAGAGGTGAGTAATCATTAAGTGATCACGTAGAATCGGTATGGTATCAGCATCAATAACGTCATGATAACTATCAAGAAAATCAAGTAAGGCAAGTAGGGGGTAACAGTAATGAGGGGAGTACAGTCAGAGAAGGTATCTGAAACAGCCCATTAATCAGTATGGGGGGCAAGTGAGGTAAATCAATCAGGTGACCAGTCAAATGGGGACAGGACAATGAAGATTGATTGATTGATTGATTGGTGGTTGCTTTACGCCATGTCGGCAGCATAGGCCATATTCACGGCGAGAAATGTTTGTTTTTTGTTCAAACCATCGCTTTTACATGTAAAAGCAGACAATCAATTATGTGCCAATAGACACTAATTAAATTAGAAAGCTCACAATCATATATCTGTGGTCAAGGGAAACAAATTCCCATAGAAAAAGAAAAGTTTCATTAATAATTAATAGAATCCATTTAGTAAACTATATAAGGTGGTACAGTCCAGCTGCCCTCAAAAAGGCTAAAATGTTTTCCTGTTTTACCTTAGTAAAAAGGTCATGCATACTGCCTGCAGTGTAGAACCGTTGGCGCAGGGCCAAAAAATCAACGCAACTTAGTAAAATGTGTTTGAGTGTCAGTGGGGACTGACACCCAATACATTCAGGGGGAGGTTCCCCCTTGAGCAGAAAAGCATGTGTAAGCCACGAGTGGCCAACACGGCAGCGACTAAGGACCACTTGGTCCCGCCGACCTCCCGCATGAGTCTGTGGTGGCTTTCCCACAGATGGTTCAATTTCTTTAAGTTTATTAATGTTTTCATCCCACTCATGTTGCCATTTGGATTTTATGTGGGTGGCTATTAGTGGTTTCAGATCAGAGTGAGGGATCAGACACGGTTCAAGATCACAGTTCAGGGCCTTCTTCGCAGCCCGATCAGCTCGTTCGTTTCCTTGTATGCCAGCATGGCCAGGCACCCAGCACAGGTGGATATCATACCCATCTGTTGTCAGTTGGTTCATTTTATAAATGACCGTTGCTAGAATAGGGTGATTCGTTTTCAGTCCAGCAACAGCCAGGAGGCAAGAGAAGGAATCACTGTATATAACATAGTTAGTGTGGTTGGATACCTCGATACACTCCAAAGCGAGAAGGAGTGCTCGGGCCTCTGCAGTGAAAATCGAGCTCTGATCGGGCAAACGTACACCAAATTTTTCCCGTCGGCAGACTGCCGCAGCAGCTACCCGGCTTTGGTCTTTCGAACCATCAGTGTATATGGAGAGGTGGTCTGCAAACTGGCCTTGAATCTCTGCATGCAGTCCTTGGTACTCGAGTGGATGTGTCCCAGATTTCCTCAGTTCCGTGAGTCGGAGGATAACCGATGGCTTTCTCAACGACCACGGGGGATGTTCTGGGACTTTGGCATCCTCCAACACGTCCAAATCCACGCCTAAGGCCTCCAAATGAGGTTTCATTCGGAGCCTCAGTGGCCGGATGTAATTTGGCCTGGCTTCATACCTGGATTCGTCATGTTGCTCGAATAGACAATTGTGTGCAGGATTCAATGCATTAGTTTTTATCTTGACTACATATTGCATGGCCAGTTTGATTCTCCTGTTATTAAGTGATGGTTCATTGGCTTCGACATAAAGGCTCTGAACTGGTGAGGTGCGGAAGGCCCCAAGGGCCAGGCGCAGTCCCTGGTGGTGGATCGTGTCTAGCAGCCCAATATATGATTTCCTTGCGGAACCGTATACTATGCTGCCGTAATCCACTCGTGACCGAACCAAGGTTCTGTACACGGAGAGCAGAACATCTCTGTCCGCTCCCCACTCTGAGCTGGACAGCACCCTCAGAATATCCAGCGCTTTCAGGCATCTTGTTTTCAGGTACTTTATATGTGGCACAAAAGACAGTTTTGCGTCGAGAATGAGGCCCAGAAATTTGGTTTTCTCAACGACTTTAATGGGATCCCCATCCAGGGTCAGCTCCGGTTCCGCATGTATTCTACGCAGCAGGCAGAAGTGCATGCAGACTGTTTTGGTCTTGGAAAATTTGAAACCGTTCAGAACTGACCATCGATGGATCCCATTTATGCTTGGTTGTAGCTGTCTCTCTATGACATTCATGTTAGCACCGCTGTAATATAAAACAAAGTCGTCCACGAAAAGACTACAGGAGACCCCCTGCTTTACAGCAGCAGCAATACCATTGACCTTGACCCCGAAAAGGGTCACGGCCAGTATGCTGCCTTGAGGTACTCCTAGTTCCTGTGAGTGTAGGCGGGAATAGGTAGTCTTGACACGGACGCGGAAATGCCTGAAGGCTAGAAAGTTCCTGATGAAAATTGGCAAGTGGCCACGAAGGCCAATCGCATGAAGATCCTCCATGATGCCATGCTGCCACGTTGTGTCATAGGCTTTTTCGAGGTCGAAAAAGACAGCCACAACGTGCTCCTTCTTAAGGAAAGCATCTCTTATGAAGGTCTCCATGCACACCAAATGGTCGAGGGTGCTGCGGCCCCGTCTGAAGCCACATTGAAGGTTGGACAGGTGGTGTCCTGACTCCAGTAGCCAGACGAGGCGGTTGTTTACCATGCGCTCCATGGTTTTACAGATGCAGCTTGTAAGGGCTATGGGACGATAGTTGTGGGCTTCACTCTGGTCTTTACCAGGTTTGGGAATCGGTATTACTGTCGCCTCCCGCCAAGAGGCGGGGACGACACCCGACTCCCAGATGTTGTTGAAGAGTTGAAGCAACAGTCTCAGTGCATGTTCAGGGAGATGTTTCAAAAATTGATAATGAATTCCATCAGGTCCAACTGCTGTGTCATGCGAGCTTTCCAAAGAACACCTCAACTCATCCATACTGAATGGGGAGTTGTAGTGCTCCTCGCCATCGGAAGAAAAGTCCAAGAGCTTTTGCTCTTGGCGTTCCTTGACCACCCGAAAGCCCGGGAGGCAGTTTGCCAAAGACGAGTTTCCAGCAAAGGTGCGAGCCAATTCTTCACTTATTTCGTCGAGTGATGTGAGAATGGTGCCATTGTGTTTCAAGTGCTGGACTACAGAAGAATCACCTCCCCTTCGTTTGATTCTTCTGATCATTGTCCATACTTTGCCCAACGGCGTGTGCATGGTGATGCTAGAAACAAATTGTCTCCAACACTGCCTCCGCGCTTCTTTGATTGTTCTGCGAGCGCAC
>CM059197.1:5936187-6020252 GCA_030323885.1 Branchipolynoe longqiensis | reverse complement strand
CCCTCACATCCCACACTCACATCTCCACACCCCACACCCCACCCTCACACCCCACCCTCACAGTACCCCACCCTTACACCCACCCTCACCCCATCACACCGCACTCACACCCCACCCATCACACCCCACTCACACCCCACTCACACCTCACCCTCACCCAATACCACTCACACACACATACACTCGGTCCACCAGTCCAAACATCTCCAGTGCGACGCCCGTGTCTCATGGCACGCGACGGCCGCGTCGTGCTAAATAATTCGCCGACGGGTTTCTGTAAGGATTCGGAAGGAGGAAGACAGGGTGGGGTGATAGTCGACAGGTTATGGCGTCCGCTTCCAGCTGGGGAGAGGCCGTGGGTTCGATTCCAGATGGAGTAAAACCGAAGACGTGCAAAATTGATACATTCGCTTGGTGTTACTACTATATACTAGGATGGGATACGGACTGGTTGGCTTGCTGTCAAAATAATGCGACTGAGTATGGTATTATGTTATGTTGCCAGCAGTATTGTATCGCAGTAGTGGAATGCTCTCCAATTCCAGTGGTTTATGTGACACCACCCACACCACGCTCACCACCCTCACCACTCCATCACCATCACTACCCCATCCACTCCACCACCCTCACCACCCTCACCACCCTCACCACCCTCACCACCCTAACCACCCTCACCACCCTCACCACCCTCACAACCCCATCCACTCCACCACCCTCACCACCCTCACCACTCCACCACCCTCACCACCCTCACCACCCTCACCACTCCACCACCCGCAACCCTCACCACCTCACCACCCTCACCACCCTCACCACCCTCACCACTCCACCACCTCACTCACCCCACCACACTCTCCACGCCCACCCTCACCACCCTCACCACCCTCACCACCCTCATCAACCTCACCACCATCACCACCCTCACCACCCTCATCACCACCACCACCATCACCACCATCACCACCATCACCACCCTCACCACCCTCACCACCACCATCACCCTCACCACCACCATCACCCTCACCACCATCACTACCATCACCACCCTCCCCACCCTCACCACCCTCACCACCCTCACAACCATCACCACCATCACCACCCTCACCACCCTCACCACCCTCACCATCCACACCCACACCACCCCTCACCACCCTCACCACCCTCACCACCCTCACCAACCCTCCCCACTCCACCACCCTCACCACCCTCACCACCCATTCCACTCAACCACCTACACCAGTCCACCATCCCATGGACTCAACCACCGTCACCACCCTCACCAGTCCACCACCCCATCCACTCCACCACCCCATCAATTCAATTCAATTCTTTTATTTTAACTCTCTGCAAGGTATGTTTACAATAAACTGAGGTGATACAATAAATGCATACAAATTCCTTACAGACAGAAAGGATCCCAGAAAAGCGATGCTTATCTAGCTGGTCTCCATGATGTGAATGAACAAGTGATGACAATAACAAATTATTAAACTTAAGCTACATTTTTAACTAATGATTATGATGAGATACTGATGCGTCTCTTCACAGTTAGTAAAAAACAAAGTAATGATAGGAATATTATATGGATATTGTGTCATGGATTCATGTACTTACATGCAGTATCAGTAGTTATTTTGCATGTATGTTAATAGGGGTATTATATATATTCTTTACTGGTAATCGATTTAGTATGCATTGAGATAGCTTATCTTTAGTTTTTTACAGAAGTTTTTCAAAGTTTGAAGGTTTCTAATCTCTACTGGTATTGAGTTCCAGATATTGGTTCCTTGGTTTTCAGTTGTTATTTTGCCATATTTGTTTCTAGTGTGTTTGTGATGTATGTTATTTATCTGTCGTGTGTTATGGGAATGGACCTGATTGTTTTCTTTGAAGAGATTATCAAATATTTCAGGGAGGAGGCCATTCTTTTGCTTGTAAACAAATTTTGCAATGTATATTTTATAAATGTCAGTTACCATAAGTAAGTCCAGGTCTTTATGAAGTGATTTAGTTGGGGTGAGATAGTCTTTGCTATACAGTATTTTCAAGGCTCTGTTTTGTTGTGTCTGTATCTTTTTTAGGGTTGATGATTTGGCTCTCCCATACACCTCTATACCATACTGGATTTTGGAGTAAACGTATGCATAGTATAGTAATTTTTTATTTTCCTCATGTACCCGTCGTCTGATTATTTTAAATGAGTTAGCCGTTTTAATTATTGAATTATTTAAGTCATCAATATGTTCATCCCAGTTGAGGTTCTCATCTAGAATTATACCTAGGTATTTCACAGAAGGGACTCTCTTTATTGTGTTATTGTTTATCTTTATGTTGTTTAGGTAATCAGGAATGGTTGTACTTCTGCTTTTAAATATTGTGTAGCATGTTTTGTTCAGGTTTACTGTTAATTTGTTATCATTGCACCATGTAAATATATCTGAAAGGAATGTTTTAATTGAATGTTTTAGTTGTTTGGGTGAATTTGAGGTTATGAAGCCATTGGTATCATCTGCAAATAACCTTGTTTTGACATCTTGTTTTGTACAGTTGACTATATCATTTGTGTAGATCAAAAATAGGAGAGGTCCCAGGACAGAACCTTGGGGGACACCATTGCTGATTGAGTTTAGCTTGGATCGTTTACCGTTTATGTATGTAAATTGCTTTCTATTGCTTAGGTAACTCTCAAACCATTTAAGTCCCTGGCCTCGAATTCCGTTGTGCCTAAGTTTTGAGAGTAGGATGTCATGGTCTACGGTATCAAATGCTTTGCTCAGGTCTAAGTAGACTCCTGCAACATGTTTCCCATTTTCAAGGTCTTGTAGTATGTTGTCTAAGATTTCAGTCAGAGCCATTATTGCTGAGTGATTCTCTCTAAATCCAAATTGGTATTTGTATAATATTTTGTATTTGTTAAGAAATTGGTAAACTCTTTTGTACATTAGTTTTTCCATTAATTTGTTTAGGGTACTGAGTAGGCTGATTGGCCTGTAGTTATCAACTAGGTATTTCTCATTTTTCTTATGGATGGGTATTACTTTTGCAACTTTGAGATTTTCAGGAACAGTAGCATTTTCAAATGATAGGTTTATTATGTGGGAGATAGATGGTGCGAGTAGAGTGTCACACTCTTTGATTATTTTTGGCGAGATATTGTCATGTCCGCTTGACTTATTAGGATTTAGTTTCTTTATTTCTTCTAGGGTTTCTTGTTCATTGGTGGGACTAAGAAAAAAACTATGTGAATTTGGGTGTTTAAGATATTGCTTGTGTGCTATGCTATTACTGGTGTGTTTTGCTGCAAGTTTTTCACCAATTGAACAGAAGTGTTCATTTAATGTGCTGGCGATATCTTCATTGTTTGTCATTGTTTTATTGTTATAGATTAGCTTGTCAATTTGATTTTTCATTTTTGCTTTATGTGGGTTGATGATGTCTCCAAAGATTTTCCAGAGCGTATAAAGGTTTTGCTTCTCGTTACTGACTAGTTCTTTATAGTAGCCTTCCTCTGCTGATCGTAGACAAGTGATTAGTATATTCTTATATTTTGTGTGTTTTATTCGGTTTTCAGCTGTTGGGTTGAGTTTGTATGTTTTGAAGTATCTATCTTTTACTGCTATACAAGTTTTAAGGCTTGATGTGATCCATCTTTTATCTTTTGCTCTTTGTCTTGATAGTTTTGTTAGTGGGAAAGCTGCATTAAATGCTGTGTTATAAATCACCCTCACCACCCCATCCACTCCACGCCTAGAATCCTAAAGTTTTAATGTAAATTACTGTCCATGTAGATTTTGTGCTCACGCTTAAAATAAATAAATAAAGTACTATACTTACATAAGATATGGTTATCAATTATGGGGAATTCAACATGTACATCCACATGACACACTACTTAGACTATCACCAGTGTCAAGGGGTGTTGCACACAAATAGTACACCACTGCCTGGACTGAGGCTCGATCACACCCAAGTTTGTACTATTTCGGGGGTGAGCGTCCTTCCGATGAGTGACCTACCAGGGAGGGGAGTAGAACCAACTTCGACGACCGAAAAGGCAGGAAATTAGCACTGGTTTCATGGGTGGGAGCTGACATGGGTTTGAAACTTGACCGAGTCAAACCAAAGACTTACAAAATTGATACTTGCCGCTACCTATCCTGCCTCTCGGCATTAATTGGATAAGGCAAAAACTGGTTTGATCGGTATCTGGATATTGTTTAGCAAATTAGATATTGGGCCATGGTGCCATCGATCTGGTTCCCTAGTGGGGCAGCTCTATAAATTTGCACGGTAAAATTAATGTTACATGTTCTCTCTCCAAATATCTCCAAAGTTAACCCGTTACCATAAAAGTGATTTCAAACTAAGTAAACTAAAGTAGATTATAATGATAATACCAGACGGAATGGCCAAATGAGTTAGAGCGTCCGTATCCCGTGCTGGTAGATCGTAGGTTCGTGGGTTCGAATGCTGGTCGAGTCAAACCAATGACTTAAAAATTGATACTTGTCGCTTCCTAGCCAGATGCTCGGCATTACTAGGATAGGGCAAGGAGCAGTGGAATGAGGAAGACTTGTCGTCTGCAACTGAAATTTCCCCTGCTTAAACAACTAATGCACCAAAATAAAACACCTAATATTTATTATTTAAAGTAAACATGGCAGAAACCTCAAAACCATCATGAAAGGCAACTTTAATCTCAATATTTGATTGCCATAGCGACAGATTGCGGTGGTTTATATAGTACGGTGTTATAGTTACACCCTAATGCACTCACTAACATTAACAATAACTCCCTCATCACACCTCTCCCCCGTCCTGCTATGACCTTAGATGTTGCCAGGACGTAAAACTCCAACAAACAACCAACACTCATACTTCTCACATAGTGAAACTCTTTAATTCACTTGCTACCTTCGGTGTCACTGCTACGTCACACATCAATGTCCACACCGTAATATACTCACAGCACTTCCTCAATGAGAGGCCCAGAGTTGAGGTCAGGAAACGGACAGACTCATTTTTCCTTCAAGTGACAGATCCATGAAACCGTCTTCCAGACGTACTGGTTGAAGCACCAATGGTATAAGCATTTCAGAGAAGGCTGGATAGACATTGGAGAGGACACCCACAATTATATGACTTCAGGTCACCATCGACCTCCATGTGTGTGCACAAAAATAATTCTTTTCTTACCATAACGAGCTGGCATTAGAGGCCCATCAAGGCCTAGATGAGCCAGAAGAGGATCTGAAAGTTAATGTAAGTTAATCAACTCGTTGTGTTCACGCCTCTCACAGAGTGACATTCTTTAATTCACACTCTACCCTCGGTGTCACCTCTATATTCACCCACCCACCAATGTTCACACTCTAATGCACTCACCAGGACTGTCTCTCCACGCTATGCCGCGTTCACACCTCTCTGACGCTATCCCCAGTGCCACCAGCACACACCCATGTTGTCACACCCGGACGTGCTCACTGCTACCGCCTCATCATGGCGCGTTGTGCTCACAAGTGGCAGGGAAACAGCGGTACTAGCGACACCAGCGGTACCAGCGGCACCAACGGTACCCGCGTTACCAGCGACACCAGCGGTACCAATGGCACCAATGGCACCAACGGCACCAGCGGCACCAACAGCACCAGTGACACCAGCGGTACCAGCGGCACCAACGGCACCAGCGCTACCAGAGGCACTAGCGGTACTAGTGGCACCAACGGCACCAGTGCTACCAGCGAATACAGCAACACCAGCGGCACTAGCAGTACCAGCGGCACCAGCGGCACCAATGGCACCAATGGCACCAGCGGTACCAGCAACACCAGCGACACCAGCGGTACCAGCGACACCAGCGGTACCAACGGCACCAACGGCACCAGCGCTACCAGTGACACCAGCGGCACTAGCGGTACCAGCAGCACCATCAGCACCAGCGGCACCAGTGACACCAGCGGTACCAGTGGCACCAGCGGTACCAGCGGCACCAGCGGAGCTAGTGGTACCATCGACACCAGCGGTACCAGTGGCACCAGCGACACCAGTGGTACCAGCGACACTATCAGTACCAACGGCACCAGTGGTACCAGCGACACCAGCGTCACCAGCGGTACCAGTGACACCAGCGGCACCAGCAGAACTACCGCTACCAGCAACACCAGCGGCACGAGCGGAACTAGCGGTACCAGCGACACCAGCGGCACCAGCGGTACCATCGGCACCAGTGGCACCAATAGCACCAGCGGTACCAGCGGTACCAGCGACACCAGCAACACCAGCGGAACTAGCGGTACTAGCGACATCAGCGGCACCAGCGGCACGAGCAGCACCAACTGCACCAGTAGCATCAATGACACCAGTGGCATCAGCAGCACCAGTGGCACCAGTAGCATCAGTGGTACCAGCAGCATCAGTAGGGTCAGTGGCACCGGTGGCACCAGCAGCACGAGCAGAACCAGTAGCATCAATGGCACCAGTGGCATCACCTGCACCAGCAACACCAGTAGTATCAGCAGCACCACCGGTACCAGTAGCATGAGCAGTACCAGCGGCACCCGAGGCACCAGCGGCACCAGCGGAACCAGCGGCACCAGTAGCGTCAGCGGCAGCCAAAATGATTACTACATATAATGATATATACATTAGACCCTAACGAGGCTCTTGTCACGAACTGCTCTGTCACGTGAGCATGCGCACATGCTCAAGTTTGCTCATGTGCGTATATGTGTTTATAGAGTGGGCAAGCTAATGATATCTGTAAGGATGGAGCAAAACATCATCATGCGTATTAGAAGCGCACATAATGTTACTGCATATTACATATGTACCTATGTAACATATAGATTTATAGAGTTGCTCGGTAGTATATAAATAGCACAATACTTGAAGTAGCAGTCGCCTACACTGATGGCATGATGATGTTACTCAGAACAGCTCGACATAGGAGTACAACATACATTATATATATCAGACCCTTCATAGCAGGAGTGGAATTAGAGTTTACACAGGTTTAACTGGTGATTTATATCAAATAAGCCATGTACTATAACTTCATCATCATCTTTCTGTCGGTCGTGATGCGACAAAGACTGCTTTCATTACTTGACTGTCGCTCTCCATATAGCTCTCTGCTGTGAGAGTGATGTCCATGAGTCGGTATTAATGTCTCTCAGCTTCAGGTTGCTCTATAACTATGACTTATGCATTACATAATACCCCACCCACACCCACACATGGAGACCAATCGCTATCTTTATTTGAAGGTGTTTTGGGTTCAACCCAAGGTTACCCGGAGCTAACGATAAGGCGCTGGTCAGACCAGCCCTTTGTGATCACAGCGGCAATGTGAGCAGGGACTGGTCCCCTCTCTTGTTCAGCGGGTGATTCAGCCTGAAGTCTTGAGCTGTGTGTAATAATGCCGTAGAACAGTGCCCTGAAGCCATGACGTGAGAGTGTGTATAGAATGACGATGGAAGGAGTGACAATTGAGGCTGACAATAGTCACACTGCTATGACATACATACCTGATGAACTCCCTGTGGTCGGTCATGTCAGTATTCTGAGAACGAGGCTCAGATTCAGAATGAGGCTGCACGCAGACCGTGTCAGAATCATGTATTAAAGCTAAGCTTCCCATATAGATCCGTCTGAATATGACCCTAGATGTTGCCAGGACGTAAAACTCCAACAACCAACCAACCTATAGACACACAAATATGAATATGTATATATATATATATATATATATATAACAGGGCTGTGGTTGAATGATTAAGCCGACGCTTTGCCTTGACCTAGATTCACATCCCCGTCCTGTCACGTGACCTCCTAAGTGCGAGTGGGTCACGTGTCCACGGTAATTACGTAAGTAAACAAGGACGGAAATATCCCGTCAAACAAACACAGCTAGTCCAGTCGGCTGCACCTCGACATGTCACGTGACACGCCGCGCAAGGCGATGCAGGCCGCACGTATGCGCGTGGGCGTGCGCCATGTTGGGCACCCATGTTAGAGTTGGTTGTTTGGTTGTTGGAGTTTTACGTTCTGCGCAACATCTAGGGTCATATCAGGACGGAGAGCGGCAGTCAAGTAATGAAAGCAGTCTTTGTCGCATCACGACCGACAGCATGATGAATATGACCGACTTGCGACAGTGCACACTCATGATGACTTTATAGTGCTGACCCACTGGGAAATCAGGCAGTCAGCACCATGACCCGATATTCCACTCAGTCACATTATCCTGACACTGAGCTAACCAGTCCTTGCCCTAATCTATTAATGCCGAATGCCTGGCTAGGAAGCGACATGTATCAATTTTATAAGTCATTGGTTTGACTCGACCAGGGTTCGAACCCGCAGTTTCGAATCCCATGATCTACCAAACGCTCAACTCGGACGCTCAACTCATTCGACCATCCCATCTCCCATGTTAGTCTCCCATGTTAGTCTACCATGTTAGTCTCCCATGTTAGTCTCCCATGTTAGTCTCCCATGTTAGTCTCCCATGTTAGTCTCCCATGTTAGTCTCCCATGTTAGTCTCCCATGTTAGTCTCCCATGTTAGTCTCCCATGTTAGTCTCCCATGTTAGTCTCCCATGTTAGTCTCCCATGTTAGTCTCTCATGTGTGTATATGGCTACCGCACCCTGCACTGGACAGGATAAGTCTAGTGGATAGGGTGCATGCTACCCGTGCGAGAGGTCGTAGAGTCAATCCCAATATGAGTCAAGCCGAAGACTTAAACAATGTATACGTGCCGCTCACCTTGCCTGTTGCCCGGTGTTACTAGGATGTGGCCTGTACTGGTTGGCGCGATATCTGGATAATGTTGCGGAGTTGGATATAGCGGGGGTCATATCATGGTGCCCGTAGCATGGTTACAAGTCAGTACCCATCCTGATCGGTACTCATCCTGAAATGACCTGTTATGTCGTTAGGACGTAAAACCCCAACAAACAAAGCAAGCAGTTAGACAGAAGTCAAAATCAGACAATGTCTGATGACACACTTCTAAACAGCAGCTATGCACACATGTCCCATGTGCCACCGCACATTCCGTGCACAAATTGGACTCATCCGTCATTGACGAGTTCACAACAAATGATGAGTTGCTGTTGTCATCATCACCGATGGACAACCAAGAAGAAGAAGAAACAGGTTCATTCTCATGAAAAACCAGGCATGCAATTAGTTTGACTCAAGGAACTCTGCAACATGTGTTGTTTAATGCCTTAATACTGTTGCTTCTTAAACAGCTTCAATATAACTTTACAAAATGAGATTGTTTGATAGATAGATTTGTTAGAGATGTTTTAACGCAATGTCGGCAGCAAAAGGCATATCCATGGTGACAAGTTGGTCAAATTGATTCTATCACTTTGGTTTTGTGATAAATGTGTTTATCCCATTTATATATTTATATTAAAATTTGGGACACAATTCTAAATTGGTCAAAATTGTGTCAAAAGACAGCAAAATTAGTCTTAGATGCAAGGGCAGTGGGTCATCGTATGGAATAGTAGCTTTTTATATTCATATAGCGCATTATATAGGCAGGTATATTCAATACTGGGAATAAATAGCAGTAGTGGAAGCTGAACATTATTTATACTCGCATAAGGGATTATGCATCTCATATATGTGATGTATAAAAGATATGCGAGTATAAAGGCGCATAAGGGAAGATTCCCTATATTGGTCACCCATATGTTGTCTACTACTTTATGGGTGACCCCCTTTTCACAGTGGGACAGGTGGTACCACCATTCCACCACTATCAGTGCCGCGAATACTGTCATTCGCACACTGGAATATATATATTATATATATATATAAAGATCACCTACTCTACTCCAGTCTTTACTTACAAGTTATAGAGGCAGTTTTCTTTATTTTCAAATTTATCAAGATTCTATATAATTACCCAACCTTGGCGGGAAATTCGGTAGTTGACCGCTCACAGGTGGCGCCACCGGGGGAAAACAGGAACCAGCTGATGCATATCAAATCAAAAGCTGCAGTGCCAGAGTGATAGGAGGCAGAGTAAGTGGGAGTGGACATGTCCTTTGCTTATACTCCCATAATTCATTATAAAAGGCATATATATGGGATGTATAAGCAATTATGCCAGTATAAATGCACAGAAGGGAATAGACTACATCACGGTTCCAGCGGCGTGGTCCATTGTGGGATGCGTCAGAGCAAAATAACCCCCCCAGAAGCACATGGCAGATGCTAATAGAATACACTGGGTGCAGCTATGAAATGTGCTAGTTTCAGCTCATCTCAGCTCTTGTTTGAAACAGAGAATACCAACTAAAGAAATATATATATAATAAATTACGATATTAATCTTTTATCCAGCATTGCATTTAAATCAATATAATCAGCACATCTTATGCCATGTGCATTTAGATTTAGACAAATCTAGGCACTCAGACTAGTGTTAGAGCCATAGCCAGAGTCAGTTTGACTTATTTTATTCATGTTTTTATTTATATCCACACCACCTAGGCACAAACCGCTTGGAGCACATATAGAAAACATGTTTAACAAAAAGATTATATTAAAATAATAAGGTTAGGGTTTTGGATTTCTATTAATTTTGAATAAAACTGACGTTTTTCACTGCGCATATTGGCAAACTCAATGACCGTACTCCTTTGCTTTGCTCCCAACGCCGTTTTCAGCGCATGCGCAGTCGGAACCGTGATGTAGTCTATTGTCATAGCATTATTCTTTATTACACTTATTAGGTGCCATACCCTGTCTGGCCCCATCTCCCCCCCCCCCCATGTGACCGGTGGCGCCGCCACTGGCACAAATCCAAACCCGGAATACTCTACGCTTTTAGGCTAGGGCATCATATTTCCTATGCCAGCGAATATATATATTTCAACCTACTCCTTTGTCTTGTCTCTTATTTTGTTCTGTAGCCGGCCTTTATGTATAATTTGTATGTATGTTAAGAAGATCACATATGTCTACTAAGAAGCTACACCGGTAGTAAAAATCAGGGAGCGTGCAATAACAATATCACTACTGTTTATAATTTACATAAACGATCTGGAAAATTGGCTGGGAACGAACAAGTTCCAGCTGTACGATAATGACACTGTCATTTACAAAGAGGGTCAGACAGAGGATGAAGTCATTAACAAACTAAACATAAAGCTCAGCAATTTAAACAACTGGCGCAATGCAAACAAAATAACCATCAATACTAACAAATCAAAAACTCTTATCTTTCGCAATCAGAAATCAATAAACAACACCAAAGCTGCCACCATAGAGGGAAAACAACTTGAGAGAGTCCATGAGTACAAGTACCTGGTTCTTCTCCTTGACTCCCAACTAACATTCAATGAATGTATCAAAAATGTTCTCCAGAGGGTAAACGGCAAAATATGGTTGTTCCAGAAAATTAGGCCATTCATGACACAAAATATGTCAATCAAAATTTACAACGCCATGGTACTACCTTATTTCGACTATGGGGACATAATTTTCATGGGGGGGGGGGAGAGTACCACACTCCTAAGAAAATTACAATGTCTCCAAAATAAAGCACTAAAAATTTGCTTACAAACAACTAAAATGCACCCGACCACTGACCTACACTACCAAACAAATATGACAATGCTACAAACACGTAGGGAATTGCACCCACTAAAACTAGCGTTCACCTATGCACAAAATCTAAAGTATTCCAAGAAACCAAGCACCGACTATAAACCACAGTCATCCAAAATTTGCCGGTTTTGATTGCAATGTTGTTTCCATGGCTGCTAACGCATGGAACAGGCAAATAGTTTTGGTCAGAAACACACAAAACATAAAGAAATACAGTACTTGCTTACGAAATCAATACAATTGCTACAACTGCAAAAACAGATGATGAAGGAAGAGACTTGGCTGCATGACCATCTGGGTAGTTAGCGCACTTGTATGACACGCATTCCAGGTCAAGCTCCAATTCCCCCTGATTTCAAAGTATACACACAACAAGGGCACTGAATGAGTAGTCAGGGCTCATCATCATCATGCTGTCGGTCGCGATGCGACAAAGACTGCTTTCATTACTTGACTGCCGCTCTCCATTTAGCTCTCTGCTGTGAGAGTTGTGTCCATGAGTCGGTCTTAATGTCTCTCAGCTTCAGGTTTCTCTTGATGGTATCCTTGAACCGGAGATGAGGGCGCCCTCTCTTTCTGTAACCAGAAGACAGTTGAGAATAGAGGATCTGCTTTGGTAGCCTGTCTGATGACATCCTCATGAGGTGTCCAGTCCACCGGAGATTCTTTTTGATCAGAAGATCTTCCATAGAGGGCAGCCCCATCCGTTCGAGTATTTCCTTATTCATCACTTTGTCCTTCCAGGTTAGCCTCATGATTGAACGCAGATGTCGCATCATGAAGGCATGCAGCTTTTTCACCTGCTGTCTGTACACTGTCCAGGCCTCGGCTCCGTATAGTAGGGTGGATAGCACGATTGCGCGGTAGATCTTACCTTTGACCCGAATAGACACATGGTGGTTGTTCCAGAGTCTCTGGCGTAGTCGGCCGAAAGATGCGCTAGCCTTGGCCATCCTCCTCTGTATCTCAGCATCAATGCGTCCATCACTTGATATAGTGCTTCCGAGATAGGTGAATTCCGGAACAGAGTTCAGCTTGTTTCCGTCAACCATGATCTCCTCCTCTCGGGTTCTTGTAGAGTTGGGTTGGTACAGCACCTCCGTCTTCTTGATGTTAATTTTCAGGCCAAACTTCTTTGATGCATCGGAGAAAGCGTCCACTATTTTCTGGGTCTCTTCAGCAGAGTGGGCAACCAGTGCACTGTCATCTGCGAATAGTAGCTCTCTCACCAGTATCTGAGTAGTCTTGGTCTTCGCTCTGAAGTGTGCGACATTGAATAGGTCAGCGGCTATGTGGCCTAAAAAAGGATTTAGTGCATGATTCCCTAAAATCTTAGGTCAAACTGCACTGACTATGAATTTCACCAACCTAAAACTACAATAAAGGGGCTAGAGGCAATTTTCTAAGAACAAAGGCTGCGAGGTCATCTGATGTAGTATGCGCGCACTCACAACCGTCATTCAAGACCTAACTCCTAACAATTCTTCAAATGACCTCATACCCCGACCTCACAAAGTCACAGTGTAAAATAAGTATACCTACCCCTTGCACTAGTATTGGTAGGTATATACCAAAATGTTGCAAATGTGACACCAAAAGAAAGAAATCGGAACTCCACAAAAAAACTAACATAACGACTAACAGCTAAGATGATAAGGCTACTACCAAATTGAGAATATTGGTGTTCAGCGATGAAAATAACCACAATGCGACTTACTCGTTATGGACAGGGTAAATAAACCATCCACCCCCCCCCCCAAATAAAAAGAAGAACAAAAAAAGCACAGACTCAGAGACATATCAAATGGTGCCTGAAACCGACCGTAAATTACCCAGTAATTGCCATGGAGACGGACCCGGTCCGGTGATCGGGAACACTGAGCTCCAAGTTAAGACCACAGACACCTGCGTGGTTGGCGACTTGCCACAACTGTCGTGCATCCTAAATGTAGGTGACACCCTATATCATATGGTACCACTCTTTTGCCAATACGGACTCCCATTGCTTGTCCACTAATGAGTCGGTACCGTATAATATGTAAGCCTGCATCAGGATGTGTATGACATGTTGTATTCCCAGGTGGTCACTCATCCCAGCACTGCCAAGGTTATATACAACACCTTGTATTCCCAGATGGTCACACATCCCAGTACTGATGAGGTTGTATACAATACCTTGTATTCCCAGGTGGTCACCCATCCAAGTACTGATGAGGTTGTATACAACACCTTGTATTCTCAGGTGGTCACCCATCTAGGTACTGACAAGGTTGTATACAACACCTTGTATTCCCAGGTGGGCACTCATCCCAGTACTGACAAAGTTGTATACAACACCTTGTATTCCCAGGTGGTCACCCATCCCAATACTGACAAGGTTGTATACAACACCTTGTATTCCCAGGTGGTTACCCATCCCAGTACTGATGAGGTTGTATACAACACCTTGTATTCCCAGGTGGTAACCCATCCCAGTACTGATGAGGTTGTATACAACACCTTGTATTCCCAGGTGGTCCCCCATCCAAGTACTGATGGGGTTGTATACAGCACCTTGTATTCCCAGGTGGTAACCCATCCCAGTACTGATGAGGTTGTATACAACACCTTGTATTCCCAGGTGGGCACTCATCCCAGTACTGACCAGGTTGTATACAACACCTTGTATTCCCAGGTGGTTACTCATCCAAGTACTGAAAAGGTTGTATGCAACACCTTGTATTCCCAGGTGGTCACCCATCTAGGTACTGACAAGGTTGTATACAACACCTTGTATTCCCAGGTGGTCACCCATCCCAGTACTGACCAGGTTGTATACAACACATTGTATTCCCAGGTGGTTACCCATCCAAGTACTGAAGAGGTTGTATGCAACACCTTGTATTCCCAGGTGGTCACCCATCTAGGTACTGACAAGGTTGTATACAACACCTTGTATTCCCAGGTGGTCACCCATCCCAGTACTGACAAGGTTATATACAACACCTTGTATTCCGAGGTGGTCACTCATCCCAGTACTGACAAGGTTGTATACAACACCTTGTATTCCCAGGTGGTCACTCATCCCAGTACTGACAAGGTTGTATACAATACCTTGTATTCCCAGGTGGTCACTCATCCCAGTACTGATGAGGTTGTATACAACACCTTGTATTCCCAGCTGGTCACCCATCCAGGTACTGACAAAGTTGTATCAAACATCTTGTGTTCCCAGGTGGTCACTCATCCCAGTACTGAGAAGTTTGTATACAACACCTTGTATTCCCAGGTGGTCACCCATCCAAGTACTGACAAGGTTGTATACAACATCTTGTATTCCTAGGCGGTCACCCATCCCAGTACTGATGAGGTTCAATGTTACTTAACTTAACAGTTATGTCGCTGACATTTGCATACTTCACTTTTTTTTGTATTGCATTTCTTTATTAAGCAGTGGACATTTCAATTGTGAACAACTGGGTTCTTGCTGACTTGAGTTAATGGGTGGTTTGTAACCTGTCGGTTACGGTCTGCAGGGCTGCAGCATTAGAAAATGGCACCGATAAATCAGTCAGTTTTTGGTTGACGAGTAAACTTCTGGGGGGTGATTATAGAAGCGGGGAGTTCTTTACAACAATAATGACAAGTCGTTGAAATGGCACTGGCTCTCTCCGGTCCAATTTTAGCAATGCACTCATGTCGACTCGCCAATGGGCTAGGAGAAAAAGGGGGGGGGGAGGGGTGAGAAGGTGGGATCTGCAGCAAGAAGATGGAAAATGAAACAGTGCAAAAGGAAAAGGGCACCACACAAGCAAACAACTCCCTTGATCAGGAGGAGTAAGCCCAGGAAAAAAAGAGAATTGGTAGGATTGAGGAAAAGAGAAGTGAGGGGAGTTGAGTCAAAGAGCCGTGCCTCCTTGCTGTATGGTGACCAGTCAGCGAGCCGGCGATATGGACGGAGTGAGGTAGAAGGTGAGGATGACTGGTCTCTCCTTGCAGTATTTATTAGGCGTATCCAGGAGAGGAGACCGGCAGCTGAAAGGTGATAGAAGAGGTGTGGACGAAGTGGGGTCCGGACAGCAAGTGGTTCTTGCTGCTTCCACCACCAGGCCCGGCGGCCTAATCAGCAGAGCGGGGGCCTAGCATGCGGAAGGTCGGGAGTTTGGTTCCCGATCGAGTCAAACCACTGAATTTAAAATTGATACTTGTTGCTTCCTAGCCTGGCACTCAGCATTAATGGGATAGGACAAGGACTGGTTGGCTCAGTGTCGGGATAATGTGACTGAGTGGGATATCAGGTCATGGTGCCGGCGGCCTGATTTCCCAGTGGGGCAGCACTATAAAAAGTCACCATGAGTGCACATTGTCACAAGTGAGTACCCATCCTGATATGCCCTTAGATGTTGCTAGGACGTAAAACAACAACAAACAAACTGTTGCTTCCACTGCTCCTTTTATGGGTACATTTGGTGGTGGTACGACGAGATTTATACTATTTATTTTATTTCATTTTTTTATTGACGATTCAATACAAACCACCCTATAGACCCCTTTCAATGTTTGTAAAGATCGTGTATGCGCGCGCAGCTTGGCTGCAGGACGAAAGCACACTGCCATTGAGTTTGCCGGTACGCGCAGTGCAAAACTTTATTTTGTTCAGAATTAATAGAAATACAGAACCCTAACCTTATAAATTTAATATAATCTATTCGGTGGATATGTTTTCTATATAACTTCCAAGCAGTTTGTTTCTAAGTGGTGTGGTTTTAGAGATATTTCACCTTTTCTGTATGAATATTATTCAAGATTGCTCACGGCCATTGACAATGCATTGAGTTTGCCGGTATGCGCAATGCAAAACGTCTATTTTATTCAAAATTAATAGAAATACAGAATCCTAACCAGAATCCGACAGAATCCTAACCTTATAAATTTAATATAATCTATTCGGTGGATATGTTTTCTATATAACTTCCAAGCAGTTTGTTTCTAAGTGGTGTGGTTTTAGAGATATTTCACCTTTTCTGTATGAATATTATTCAAGATTGCTCATGGCCATTGACAATGCATTGAGTTTGCCGGTACGCGCAGTGCAAAACGTCTATTTTATTCAAAATTAATAGAAATACAGAACCCTAACCTTATAAATTTAATATAATCTATTCATTAAATATGTTTTCTATATGTGTTCCAAGCAGTTTGTTTCTAAGTGGTGTGGTTTTAGAGATATTTCACCTTTTCTCTATGAAGATTGTTCACAGCCATTGACAATGCATTGAGTTTGCCGGAGCCTTTGATTGGTTAGTTATCCGTAGATCGCATATGTTGCTCCTAAGATCCCCCCTCCGCACACAGAAACACAGAAACTCCCCCCCCCCTCCGACCCCCCCCCCCCCGGCGCAGTCACTCACTAGGTTGAGTCAGAGAAGCACGTCGGGGAGGTGGGATTGCCTTAGTTTCCTCCTGTGAACTTCTAACGTCTCCATGGTGACACATGGGAGCTGCACCCAGGTACCTATACCATCAAGACGCCGCGGTCACTCCTCCTGGTCCCCGGGCCGCCGGACACAAGGCACACTCAGGCCCGGCTTGTTACTCACAGACAGAGGCAGGCACGGGTACAGGTACAAGTACAAGTACAGGTACAGGTACAGGTGCCTATGGTTGCCTCCAGTGTAATGATCCGCAGGTAACAACAGGATGTGGGGGTGAGGGTGGGGCGTGGATGTGGGGCTGAGGTTGATGTGGGTGGTTGGATTGGGGGGGGTGGATGTGGGGGTCGGGTGGATGTGGGTGTGGGGGAGGTTGTGGGGTTGGGGTGATGTGGGGTGGAGGTGAGGGTAGAGGGTGGTGGGGTGGATGTGAGGGTGGAGGTGGGGATGGAGTGGGGTGATTTGGGGTTGGGGAGGTGGGGTGGATGGTGGGGGTTGGGTTGTGAGGTGGGTGGATCTGGGGTGTGAGTGGGGGTGGGAGTGGGGTGGGGGTGGGAGGTCGGGGTGGATGGTGGATCTGGTGGGTGGATGTGGGGGTGGATGGGGGTGGGGGTGGATGGGGGAGGCTGGATGTGCTAGTAGTTTTGGATGTGGGGGTGGGGGTGGATGTGGGGGTGGGGTGGATGAGGGGGATGGATGTGGTGGTGGATATGGGGGGTGGATGTGGGGGGGTGGATGTGGGGTGGGGGTGGGGGTGGATGTAGGGGTGAGCTGGATGTGGGGGTGGGGTGGATGAGGGGGATGGATGTGGTGGTGGATATAGAGGTGGGGTGGATGTGGGGGTGGAGTGGATGTGAGGTGGATGTGGTGGTGGACGGAGACAGCTATGAGGAGACGTGTGTGGAATCGGTGATTAGTGTGGTCGGCGCACGATGGTGACGCCACTGTTTCCATTTGATGAATATTACATATATATATCGGAAACCTTCTGTTGTTTATATTTGTATAAGTCCTCATGCGACATATATTGATAGCCATGTGTATACTGATACTAATAGAGTATGTATGGTCATGGGATAAATCAAACACCTTTTGGGAGTGGGTGGGTGGGGGAGGGGTTATAATATTCAATTAAACCGGGGAAATTTCAATCTATGCTGAAGTAAATGCTTACTTAATAAGTGCACCAATATATCTAGGTTTGATCTGTCGAATCAAATCTAGATGAATGTTTTGGCTTCATCAATTTGCTGCCTTCATCGGCAGCTTTAAGGACACCGTATAACAACACGAAACCACAGTCACACCCAACCTGCCAACCTGGTGAGGGTTGAACCCGAGGTCAGCAATATCCCCGCGACTTAATGCCAATCAATCACAGCGCCTTCATTGGTGGCGCCCCCTACAGGCTTCAGCGGCGAGGTCAGGGGTCACCGGGGGTCAGCGGGGTCACATGGGTCGCAGTATCACTACATGCGCATGCGCGTAAACGCATGTAAAACATGTAAGTGCATGCGTCGCCCTGTCAAGGCTCAGCATTGTCTGTCATTATTGATACGGCTGAATCACGTGACCCCCCCCCCCCTTTTTTTAATCTTTTTTGTTATTGAAATTTTTTGTTTTTATTGTGACGTATATATCATGACGCATTGACGGTTGGGTTGACGTTGCCTACGGTAGGTGGTATATCAATATTTTAAAGAACAAGGGGGGGGGGGTGATGGGGAGGGGTGGTTCAACTTTTTCAACTTTCTTTCCCACCAGCGTACAAATTGCACACTAGATGAGGGAGGAGATACATGAGCAAAACACAGCGTATAATATTTGTTTTAATATGTTGGGATTTATTCTAAATTTGGTTACACGAACCGCTCTATTCCACTGGAAAAATTCCAATGTTGTGTTCTCTGTGGCAGAGTGTTTAGAGTGTCTGACTTTTTTCTAGGTCGGACTCCTAATCTGAAGGTCGGTGGTTCGATTCCCCATGCCCCCACCTCTGCCACTTTGGATTTCCACCGCTGTGTATAACTTACAGCGTCATCAAAGGCCGGTTGTTCTCATACCATGTCTATGTGATGTGGGAAGTTAAAAATCTCTTGGGTCGGTAAAAGTGTAGGCTCGGGCTTGCTATCGATAAACTGTCTAATGGTGAAAATAAGTCTATTCAGACTTATCCATGATATGCAGTATAAATCTTCTTCTTCTTCAAATGTCCGATTCTCAGAGGTATCTAAGGGGCCATGTAAGGTGTTCAACATGTTCATGGTCCTGCAAAGGGTACTATTTTTCCAACCCGTGACCAAAGGGGATGGCTGAATGAGTTGAGCGTCCGTCTCTTGTTTTGGGAGATCGGGATATCCGAACCCATGGGGTTTGTGGGTTCGAACTCTGGTCACGTCAAATCAATGACTTAAGAATTGATACTTGTCGCTTCCTAGCCAGGCGCTCGGCACTATTAGGAGCAGTGGAGAATGGGGAAGACCACTTGTCCGTGATTGAAATTTCCCTTTGCCTAATCAATGAAATAACGACAAGACAAACTGACAAAGACCAGTTTGAGTATGTACACGTTGGAGAGTGTTGAAGAGGGCAATACAGTAAAACCTCTCTAAATCGACCAACCATGGGACCGACTTTAAATGGTTCATTTAGGGAGGTGGTCGGTTTATAGATTTTTTTATCATTACAATTGTATTGTATGGGCGATCGCTTGGGGCCCAAATAAAGTGATCGATATAGGGGAGTGGTCGGTCTGTGTTGGTGGTTGGTCACAGAGGTTTTCCTGTAATGGGGAGTACGTCATCAGGGAATGTAATCTCTGTATGCTTGTGAAAATGTTAAAAATTGTTGACCCTCACACTCCTCCACCTACCAGATGGGATGGCCAAACGAGTTGAGCGTTCGTCTCCTGTTTTGGGAGATTGGGGTATCCAAGCCCATGGGTTTGTGGGTTTGAACCCTGGTTGAGTCAAACCAATGACTTAAAAATCTATACTAGTCATTTCCTAGCCAGGTGCCCAGTATAATTAGGATAGGGCAAGGACTTGTCGATTCAGTGTCAGGATAATGTGTGATATCAGATCATGGTGCTGGTGGCCTGGTTTCCCAGTGGGGCAGCACTATAAAATCACCGTGATTGGACACTGTCACAAATCGGTACCCTTCCTGATATGAGCATAGATGTTGCTAGAACGTAAAACAACAACAAACAAACACACTCCCCCACCCCCACCCACTAACGCCGCTAGGTGTCGCGCACGCAGCCGCTGGGTGCGGCCTGGCACCGGAAGCACACACCTGGCCCTCTGCGCAGGCGCAGACAATAGGAATTGCGCGACAATGCACCGGTAAACTTGAGCTCGGGTCGCCATCTCACTTACAGTACCGGGCGCGGTAGCGGATTCGGTAGAGCGTGGGCCTCGCGTGCGGAAGGTCGGGAATTCGAATCTCGGTTGAGTCAGACCAATGACTTATGAAATTGGTACTTGTTGCTTCCTTGCTTGGCACTCGGCATTAATAGGATAGGGCAATGACTGGTTGGTTCGGTGTCAGGATAATGTGACCGAGTGGGATGGATAGCAGGTCATGGTGCCGGCGGACTGATTTCTCAGTGGGGCAGTGCTGTAAAGTCGCCATGAGTGTGCACTGTCACAAGGCGGTACCCATCCTGATTCCTGATATGACCTTAGTTGTTGCCAGGTCGTAAAACTCCAACAACCAACCAACCGTTGCGGTAGTCACATAGATGTCTATGTAAAGAATGAGGGGGATCCCCAACGTTTTTAACATTTACACAGGCGTACAAAACGCACCACTTTTCCAGACAGTTTCACACAAAGTAGTACGTGTCAAGATTTTATCACAGAACATGACAGTCGTTCATGTTATATCAACATTTGACTGAGCCATAAAAGTCGTACATGACCGACACTCCGCCACCTTCTTCCATGTTGTATGCTTTATACAACAGTGAAAGTGTTTGAAAGTTGTTGGACCCCCCCCCCCCCCACCCTCCTTATTTGAACCAAGGTGAAAATGTTGAAAACTTGTTGATTATTCCCTCTTTTATTTAACTGAGCTACTTCTCACTCAAGTATCCCAATTTTTAATATTAAAACATATATATTTTTACAAGCGCTGTATTATATTAGTTAGATACGATCAATTAATGTGAGTAAGTTCAGTTATCATTCATTTCAAATCCTGTAAACAAATAACAATTTAAATCAATATAATTGGGGCATAATTTAAAATAAGAAGATTTTCTTGTTCACATGTGTTGACATACATGCATGTACTGTGTTCAGGTATAGAGTGATGGGGCTGGCCGAGTGTTCATTGCGAGACGGGGGTGAATGGCGTGGTCTGTGGTGTCGTTTGCGTGTGGAGGCGGCGTTGTGGGGGTGGGGGTGGGGGCGCGGAGGTGTGTGGGGGGTACAGCGTCACCTGGCGGCGACACCATGACACTTCACAATCACGGTAGTCGAGCAGCCTGCGTTCACACAGAAATCACACCGAGACAATCAGGACGGGAACCCCCCACCCCCACCCCCACCTCCACCTCCACCATACCCCCCCCCCACACACACACACACCCACACGCGCACACTCCTACCCCTCCCATCACCACCACACACACAGGAGTCTCGGCGAATGCCAATACAGAACGTTTATATAGTGGGCTCGGTGCACGCGTCTCTAAAGAGTGTAAATGGGGTGTTTCCTGACTAGGTCCTCTCACACTCCCCTCCCCCCCCCCCCCCCTCCCACACCCACACCCACCAGCACCCCCTCCCACTTCCCTTCCCACTTCCACAGCCCCCACTTTCTCCGTCCCGTGCAGACAGTCATCGCGTCTGACGGTAGAAATGCGCCATTTCCGGACTATTTCAGCCACTTGCTATCCGGACCGCACCTCGTCCACACCTCTCTCTATCACCTCTCCGCCGGCCGGACACCTCCTTGATATGTCTGAAAAGAGTTCCAGGAGGGGGTGCCTGCCGGCATTTTCACTTTCTACCCTTACTCTGTCCGTGTCTATGGCTCGCCGGTTGGTCACCATAGGGCAGATAGGCACGGGCCTTTGACTCAACTCTCCTCATTTCTCTTTCCTAGATCTGCCCATTCGATTTCTCCCAGGCTCACTTCTTCCCCTAACCAGGGTTGTTGTGTTCTTGGGTGGGGCTCTTGACCTTTTACAATTTCTCTGTCTGGTTCTTGTTGCTGGAACGACCGCTGCTCCCACCTTTGCCCGCCTTCCTCGAACCCCTGCTGACCGGATGCAAGTGCTACACTACACACACCATACAGCTCTACTACAAACAGACGGCACGGAGAGATCCGCTGCCACCCGGCGCCCCGTCGTCACTACGTCGTGAAGGATGTCCCAGCCTTCATAACACTTCCTCTGAGACCACTTCACCCGCAGAAGACATGTCTTAACCAAAGACTGGGCCGATTTATCGGAGCCTCTCTATAAATGTTGCAGTTCTGCAACCGGTAACCGTCGTAAGGTTACGAACACCCCATACCATACCTATTTCAGCCCCTCCCCACCCCACCCCCCTCTCCACCCCCAGTCCGTTGCTTATACAAAAAGAAGGAAAGACAAAAGAACACCCTCTCAACCAGCCCCACCTCCACTTCACCCATGTAGACTCTCAGAAATTAAACTGGTGGTGAACAACATATGCAGACACTAAAGGCCCGGTCACATACACGTTAGTGAACGTAGTTGAACGTAGTGGAGTCTAATGTAGTTGAACGTAGTTGAACGTAGTTGCACGTAGTTGAACGTAGTTGACCGTAATAGAACATAGTTGAACTGAGTTGAACATACCGGCATCTGTACTTCTCCGTGATGAGGATGTGATAAGAATGTGTATTGGCTGTGAGTTCCGATTTAAGCTTTGGACATGTTCAAACAAGAGGTATGTTTGAGGCAGATGTAGCCTCTGTGATGATAACATACTCTAGCGTACTCTAGCACACTCTAGCATACTTTAGCATACCCCAGCATACTCTAGCCTACTCTAGCATAGTTTAGCTTACTTCTTACTGTACTCTAGCATACTCTAGCATACTCTTGCGTACTTTGACCCACACAAAACCTTGGCCGTTCTGCCATGGTCACATAGCCGTTAGTGGACAAAGTTGAATGTAGTTGAACGTAGTGGAGGGTAACATAGTTGAACATACTTGAACATAGCTGAATGTAGTTGGACGTATCGGGATCCGTACCATAATGTACCGGGATCTGTACTGTAATAGACTTATCTGTACTATTAGGTGGGGGATCAACCAAAACCTGTCGTACCTTAAAGTGGTTTAACATAGTGATAGCACGTTTCACCCACGTTAATCTATCCCACGTTCAACTGCGTTCATTTACGTTCACTAACGTGTATGTGACCATGGCTTAACACTATTAACAGCACATACAATACACACGTACACACATGCACACACATACACACATACTTACACATAAACACACACACCCGTCACCCACAAACTTGACCAAACCGGGTGGCCTAATGTTTGTTTGTTGTCGTTTTATGTCCTAGCAACATCTAAGGTCATATCAGTACCGACTTGTGACAGTGCACACTCATGGCGACTTTATAGTGCTGCCCCACTGGGAAACCAGGCTGCCAGCACCATGCCCTGATATCCCACTCAGTCACATTATCCTGACACTAGGTTGGGCAGACTGAGCTAGCACCAATATCACACGGGTAAAACATGGTATAGTTATTAATTGCCTACCCCCTCTCCCCCTCTCCCCCTCTCCCCCTCTTCCCCTCTCCCCCCCCCCCTCTCCCCCTCTCCCCCTCTCCCCCTCTCCCCCTCTTCCCCTCTCCCCATCTTCCCCATCTCCCCTCTCCCCCTCTCACCATCCCCCTCTTCCCCTCCCCCCCCCCTTTGCCCCATCTACCCTGTCCACTCCCTCCTCTCCCTCTCCCCCCTCCCTCCCCCCTCCCCTCTCCCTCTCCCCATATCCCCCTCCCCATCTCCCTCTCTCCCACTCCCCCCATCTCCCTCTACCCCCCTCCCCCCCTCTCCCCCACTCCACCACCTTCCACCCAAGGGAACAGCGGTTGTAGTCGGCAGAAAGTGGTTGTTAGGAGTGAATCTTCCTGTCCACTACCCCGCTTGACACATGGCAGTCCCACAATGCTCAGGTGACCAGGGGTTGTTAGAACATGAGTCCGTTGCCATGGTAATCACACGTTAGCTGCGGAAGGGTGCTTTGGTGATGGGTTGCCAAGACGCCGTCTATCGCAAACAGATCACCACATTTCTCAATAAATATCTTCAGGTTGTTCTCCTTCATATATATATATATATACCTATATATGTGGATATATATATATATGCAGTAAAACCACTCTAACCGACCACCTCCACAGACCGACCACTCCCCTATATCGATCGCTATATTTGGGTCCCAACAATACCATTGTAACCATATTCTAACTCCCTAAGCCGACCACCTCCCTAAATGGACCACTTAAAGTCGGTCCCAAGGTCGGTCGATTTAGAGAGGTTTTACTGTATCTATATACATATATTATGTGAAGTATAATGCATTATGCGAGTATAAATGCAAGGGTAACATATACATCCTATCTTTCCTCGTGCAAATTGGTGGAGCTCCCCCCCCCCCCCCCCTCCCAGCTGTCGGGTATTGCGGGCGGGCGCCCCCTCGCGTCACACTCATGGATATAAAGTAAAACCTCTCGAAATCTACCGACCATGGAACCGACTTTAAATGGTCCATTTAGGGAGGTGGTCGGGTTAGGGAGTTCTTTTAATAGTTTCATCATTACAATGGTATTGTCATGGGGGTAATGAAAGTGGGAAATATTGCGCCTAGAGTGGGACTCGAACCCACATCTCTTTGCATTCCGGGCCAGTATGCTAACCATTACACCACCTAGGCTCCCTGATATCAACAGACTCCCCACGCCAACCTGTCTATGTGGTTACTTGCCTGAGAGGTCAGTGCAGACCACTACACTCGTCCCCCTGGAATTGTAAGTCTTTTAATGCTTACAATTACATACATACAGGCAATGCACTAACACATTCATACACAGGGTAGGTTCAACAACCATACAGCGCAAAGCTTGTACAGGATCCTGGTCACGGCACCAGTGTCGTGGGGGTGATGAAAATGGGAAATATTGCACCTAGAGTGGGACTCGAACCCACATCTCTTTGCATTCCGGGCCAGTGTGCTAACCATTACACCACCTAGGCTCCCTGATATCAATACACTCCCCACGCCTACCTGTCTATGTGGTTACTTGCCTGAGAGGTCAGTGCAGACCACTACACTATCGTATGGGCGTTCGTTTGGGACCCAAATAAAGCAATCGATATAGGGGAGTGGTCCATCTGTGGAGGTGGTCGGCTAGAGAGGCTTTACTGTATGTGTATTATGTGTGGCATATCCTGATATGCTAATATTATTTTAAATGCGCTACTTCTGCTACTGCTAACTTCAAGCCTAATGGACCAGACAGGATGGCCGAATGAGTTGAGCGTCCGTCTCCCGTTTTGGTAGATCATGGGATTCAAAGCTACAGGTTCAAACCCTGATCGAGTCAAACCAATGACTTAAAAATTTATATTTATCGCTTCCTAGCAAGGCGCTCAGCATTACTAGGATAGGGCAAGGACTGGTTCACTCAGTGTCAGGATAATGTGACTGAGTGGGATACGGGTCATGGTGCTGCCAGCCTGGTTTCCCAGTGGGGCGGCACTAAAAAGTCACCATGAGTGTGCACTGTCACAAGTCGGTGCCCGTCCTGATATGACCATAGATTTGTTTGTTTGTTGTTGTTTTACGTCCTAGCAACATCTAAGGTATATGCCCTTAGATGTTGCTAGGACGTACAAATTCCACTAACCAACCAATCTGACATGTAGAAGGGTTCCTGTGTATGTAACTCTCTCTCTATTCCCTGTGCCCATCGCTACCAGGATGTAGCTCCTCTCATAGTAATACACAATCCATGCTTATGCTGCTGTTACACTATGACGCTTCTCTACGCGCGTTGACGTTTGTCCGTTTTTGGCGAAATGTCGGGAGACGGCGAGAAGCATTATGCGCGCGTTATGCACGCGTCGGTACACGTCGGTACATGTTCATGGAGGTCGACGGTCGGCGGTCAACGTCGGCGCGCGTAATTGGTCGCTCAATGTTTTAAGCATGTCAAAAAAGCGCGACGACTGACAACGTGCGTCAACGCGCCTGTGCCAATATTATGGCGATGTCAGAAGCATGTCGACAGCGCTGGAAGATTGTTATGCGAACGCTAGGCAGACGCCGCGCACACGTGAGGGTCGTTCCCACATGTTGCGCCAAACGGTTGCTTTGTTGTTTTACACCCTAGCTACATCTAAGGTCATATGATGCCATCGCGCCAAACTTTTATTTTTCTTCTTTTTTTTTTCTGCACGCGTCGACACATGTTGGCCGCGCGCTACTAACACGCTGCGTGAACGCTGAACTTTTCCCCAACACCGCCGAAAAGTTGGACGTGTCTCGACGCGTACAATTTATTTTGCGCATTGGCGGTGCGCCGGCGAGAAGCGTCGTAGTGTGACTGCAGCATTAGATATAATCTGCCTGCCAATTTGCTCGTGTTGGTAGACCGTGGGATCGTGGATTCGAACCCTGGTCGACTCAAACCAATGACCTAAGAATTAATACTTGTCGCAAGTATCAATTTGTAAGTCATCGGTTTGACTCGACCAGGATTCGAACCCACGAACTCGTGGCTTCGGATCTCCCGGTCTACCAAAACAGGAGACGGACGCTTTACTCATTCGGCCATCCAGTCTGGTCTGTGATGTAGATTTCAGCTAGCTACAGGCTTCAGTTTATACCCCTGTCACACTACGACGTAACGAGCCAACGTAAGCCTGATGTGGTGATTTTTCGTCATTACGTTGACGTATGTTGGATTACGTTATGATGACGTCAGAATGACGTTAGACTGACATTGAGCTACGTCACATTACGTCGTGTTACGTCGAGTTATGTCGAGGTTTTGGACATGTTCAAAACTTTCGACGTAGCTCGAATGTAAGGGTTTATGTTCGCCATAGGTTCTGTTCACGTTCAGCGAACGTCAATGACGTTAAACGGACATTAGTCAAACGCTGCTCACTACGTTCAACTACGTTCCACTACGTTGACCCACATTAAACCGGGTGGAAATGCCCACGCAGTGTAATGGGATCATCAGGAGAACTTCAGGAGAACATCAGGAGAACGTCAGGAGAACGTACATTCAACATACATTTAATGTTTCGCCACCGTCTCATGACATATGCAACATCACATATGTTCTTCTGGCGATGGAATAACGTTCGGCGAACGCTAGGCAGACGCTGCGCACGCGTGAGGGTCGTTCCCACACGTTGCGCCAAACGGTTGCTTTGTTGTTTTATGCCCTAGCTACATCTAAGGTCATATGATGCTCGGTTTACGTCGGCAAACGTTAGGCACACATTAGGGGCAGGTCGGGATAGGTTGGAACACATTAGCCATACGTTCAGCCTGTTGGGAACATGCAGTCCGCGTACAGCCAACGGATGCATAACATACTCCAAATGTACTTCGAACATATGCCTGCCGTATCTCCAGCGTTGTGTGTACGTTGTGTGTACGGCCATTTTTATCCCTCGTAGCATGGAAAGTTTGGCGTATGCTGACCTATTTTGATTTGAAATTTATTTCAACACGTTACGCACAACCCGGCGCCATACATCATAGTGTGACAGGGCCTTTACTTTTTTATGGAGCCTTGTGGGTAGGTGTATACCGTGCCATATAGCACGCTGTGTAAATGCTAATTGGTTATCTCCACCCTGTCATTAGAGCCCATTCCACCTCACTGAATGATTGGTGGATATTATTTACCACGCGGTCTGATGTTTGTTTGTTGGGGTTTTAGGTCCTAACCAACATGCACAGTCATTTCAGGACGGGCTCTGACTTATGAGAATGCGCACTCATGGCGACTTGAATGATAGTCCTGCCCCACTGGGATACTGTGAGACCAGGCCACCGGCACCATGACCCAATATCCCACTCACTCGTGTTACCCTAATACTGAGGAAACCAGTCATTGCTCTGTCCCACTAATGCCCAGTGCCAGGCTAGGTAGTGACATGTATTAGTTTTTGGAAGTCACTGGTTTGACTCGACCATCTCTTCCAAATTTGGTTTAAAGTTGCATTGTCCGATGGTTTTGAATTTGCGACATTTGTTAAAATAAATAAATTAGGTTGATTATCATAACCTACCCTATTATGTTTGTGGTGACCTCTGTGGCGGTGTGGTTAGAATATCTGACTTTTTTCTAGGTCGGACTCCTAATCTGAAGGTCAGTTGTTCGATTCCCCGTGCCATCACCTCTGCCAAATTGGATTTCCACTGCTGTGTATAACTTACAGTGTCATCAAAGGCCAGTTGCTCTCATAACATGTCTCTGTGGTGTGGGAGGTTAAAAAATCCCTTGGGTCGGTGAAAGTGTATGCTCAGACTGTCTATCAACGAACTGTCTAATGGTGAAAACAAGACTCTTCGAACTTATCCATGATAGGCAGCATGAATCTTCAAATTATATGGGGGGTCGTGTAATGAATAATTAATATTGTCATTGCACCATTAAAGCTACAGGACTTAGCTATCATCATGAACTGATTTTAAATTAGAATTAACTTGTACATGGCTTCGTCTAGTTTGAGATTAATCTGCTATAGGTGTGTCCTGTAACTGTAGGACCCCTAGTGACGACGATTGGGGTGTTTCTAACCTTACGATGGTTAGTGGTTGCAGAACTGCAACATTGGTAGAGAGGCTCTGATAAATTGGCCCAATCTTTGGTTGAAGACTTAACTTCAGTAGGGAGTGTTGTAGAAGCTGGGGACATCTTCACAACGTTGTAACGGCGAGGCATTGGGGCAGCAGCGAATCTCTTCGGTCCGGTGGTAGTTGAGCTGTAGGTGTAGTTGAGCACTTGACTCCGGTCAGCAGCAGGGGTTCGAGGAAGGCAGGTAAAGGTGGGAGCAGCGGCGGTTCCAGCAACAAGAACAAGACAGAGAAATCGTAAAGGTGAAAGGCCCCACCCAAGAACACAACTATCCTGGTCAGGGGAAGAAGTGTGCCTGGGAGAAATCAAAAGGGCAGAGTCTAGGAAAGAGAAATGAGGAGAGTTGAGTCAAAGGACCGTGTCTATTTGCTCTATGGTGACTGGCCAGCGAGCCATAGACACGGACAGAGTAAGAGTAGAAAGTGAAATGCAGGCACGCTCCCCCTCCTGGAACTCTTTTCAGACATATCAAGGAGGAGCATGGCCGGCAGAGAGGTGATAGAGAGAGGTGTGGACAGAGTGCGGTCCGGATAGCAAGTGGACCCCTAGTGGTGGAAATACATCGTTAGATATTATAACACTCTCTAGGTGAGTGGTGTGTCCCTGTAGGTCCAGCTACCTGCAATAAACAACACCAAGCCTTGGAACCTTTCACAACACCTGTCCAGGCACTATTCCCAGGCACTGCTCTTAGATGAAGGTCATATCAATCTGTACGTGACGTGTCGACCATGCACCTACCACTTAGTACCGGGTGTATACCGTCTCCACTTTGATGTACATGGCCTCGTTTAGAAACGCACTTTAATTGCTTATTATTCGAATCTTAATATTCCCCCCTGTCAGGGATTGTCAAAGATTTCTCATAGTGGATCCCTGCTTATAACCCGGTAGCCTAGGTTGGATCCCTGGTCGGATCTTTGGTTAGATGTCTGCTTGGATCCATTAATGTATCCCTTGGTTGAATTGCCAATTGGATCATTAGTTGGATCCCTGGTAGACCCCTGCATGGATCGTTGATTTGGATCCATGGTTTGATCCTTGCTTGGATCCCTGGATGGGTCCCTTGGTTAGATTCCTAATTGAATCCTTGGTTGGATCTCTGGGTGGGTCCCTTGGTTGGATTCCTAATTGAATCCTTGGTTGGATCTCTGGATGGGTCCCTTGGTTAGATTCCTAATTGAATCCTTGGTTGGATCTCTGGGTGGGTCCCTTGGTTGGATTCCTAATTGAATCCTTGGTTGGATCTCTGGATGGGTCCCTTGGTTAGATTCCTAATTGAATCCTTGGTTGGATCCCTGGTAGACCCTGGATGGATCCGTGAATGGATCCCTGTTTGTATCATTGATTGGATTCCTGAAGGATCATTGGCTGGATCCCTCCCTAGAGCTTTGATTGGATCGCTGCCTGGATCCCTGGCTGGATCCTTGGTTTAGATCCCTGACTTAATGGATCCCTGTTTGGATCAATGCTAATTGCTATGATCACGTTACCCTGTTGTGTACCTTATTGTGTACCCTGATGTGCACCTTGCGGTCTACCTTTTTGTGTACCTTCTTGGATCCCTGGTTTGATCCTTAGTTTGATCCCTTGTTGGATCCCTGGCTCGGCACCTGGTTGGATCCCAGACTAGATGCCTGTTCAGATCCCCAGGTATCTACCTGGTGTTGACCTCTGGTTGAACCTGCCTGGTGCTGTGTGCATCTAGGCTGCCTGGTGCTGTGTGCATCTAGGCTGCCTGCTGCTGTGTGCATCTAGGACTGCCCGGCGCTGTGTGCATATAGGCTGTCTGGCGCTGTGTGCATCTAGGCTGCCCAGCACTGTGTGCATCTAGGCTGCATGGGGCTGTGTGCATCTAGGCTGTCCAGCACTGTGTGCATCTAGGCTGCCTGGTGCTCTGTACATCTAGGCTACCCAGCACTGTATGCATCTAGGCTGCCCTGCGCTGTGTGCATATAGGCTGCCCTGCGCTGTGTGCATCTAGGCTGTCCGGGGCTGTGTGCATCTGGGCTACCTGCGCTGTGTGCATCTAGACTACCTGCGCTGTGTGCATCTAGGCTGCCTGCGCTGTGTGCATCTAGGCTGCCTGGGGCTGTGTGCATCTAGGCTGCCCAGCACTGTGTGCATCTAGGCTGCCTGGTGCTGTGTACATCTAGGCTGCCTGCGCTGTGTGCATCTAGGCTGCCCTGCACTGTGTGCATATAGGCTGCCCTGCGCTGTGTGCATCTAGGCTGCCCCTGCACTGTGTGCATATAGGCTGCCCGGCATTGTGTGCATCTAGGCTGCCTGGTGCTGTGTGCATCTAGGCTGCCTGACACTGTATGCATCTAGGCTGCCTGCGCTGTGTGCATCTAGGCTGCCTGCGCTATGTGATTCTAGGCTGTCTGGCACTGTGTGCATCTAGGCTGCCTGGGGCTGTGTGCATCTAGGCTGCCCGGTGCTGTGTGCATCTAGGCTGCCTGGTGCTGCATACATCTAGGCCGCCTGCGCTGTGTGCATTTAGGCTGCCCTGCACTGTGTGCATCTAGGCTACCCTGCGCTGTGTGCATCTAGGCTGCCCTGCGCTGTTTGCATCTAGGCTGCCCTGTGCTGTGTGCATATAGGCTGCCCTGCGCTGTGTGCATCCAGGCTGCCTGGTGCTGTGTGCATCTAGGCTGCCTGACACTGTATGCATCTAGGCTGCCTGCGCTGTGTGCATCTAGGCTGCCTGCGCTGTGTGCATCTAGGCTGCCTGGTGCTGTGTGCATCTAGGCTGCCTGCGATGTGTGCATCTAGGCTGCCCGGTGCTGTGTGCATCTAGGCTGCCTGGTGCTGTGTGCATCTAGGCTGCCTGTGCTGTGTGCATCTAGGCTGCCCGTGCTGTGTGCATCTAACACTGCCCTGCGCTGTGTGCATCTAGGCTGTCTGGCCTTATGTCTATCTAGGGTGCCCGGCGCTGTGTGCATCTAGGCTACCTGGCACTGTGTGCATCTAGGCGGCCTGGCCTTGTGTGCATCTAGGCTGCCTGGTGCTGTGTGCATCTAACACTGCCCTGCGCTGTGTGCATCTAGGCTGTCTGGCCTTATGTCTATCTAGGGTGCCCGGCGCTGTGTGCATCTAGGCTACCTGGCACTGTGTGCATCTAGGCGGCCTGGCCTTGTGTGCATCTAGGCTGCCTGGCCTTGTGTGCATCTAGGCTGCCCGGCGCCTCAGGTTAAAGTTGCATAGTCCGATGGTTTTGAATTTCTGTATTTTTTTCTGAGATAAATATATTAGATCAATCACTAGTATCTACTTTACACTAGTTCAAAGATACTTTTATTTTAAATGGTAAGCTTTTGAGATATCTTGGATGCAAACATGGAAAATTAGTTTTGGCAAGCTTGCCAAAACTCTGACACCATAGACTTCTGCAGTAACAGGTTCTGTTAAATTGACTCAGTATTGCCTTCTATGTAGAAACAAATGCTTAATAAATGCATCAGTATCTAAGTTAGATATGTAAAATCAAATCTAGATAATTGGTTTTGTTTTGAAAATTTGATATTTCATCGGACTATGCAGCTTTAATTGCGGCAGATTGCAAGTGGGACGTGTTCAGGACTTGGCAACCAGGCACTGCTCCTGGCTCCACACTGAACACTAACATGAATCACGTGATAATAGTTGATAATAAACACATAAAGATTGCCTATTTCTGTCCTATTCGATCACGGTCCCGCCTCCATGAGGGTGGTGTGTGTTGCCAAGATGCTTCCCCTACCTGACAAAAAAAAAGAGAAAGAGAAAAATCACACAAAGTAACCTAAACACAAAATGTACATAGAATCTCGAGATAGGTGGAAGCGCCACTGATTGTGAGGATATATATACTACAGGTATAGCAGGTATTGCAATACCTCAGGGAGTTTGATGCCCCTGCCCTGCAGAGTTGTAAACCACTGCCTTGTGGTACAGGTTCTTGACAGAACCGAAGGGAGCAAACCCTAAACAGAAAACCATGTCAGTGTGGCAGCATTAAGGGCGGTTGATGTATGGAACTCCCAACATCTCCCAACCAGCCACTGCAGGGACAGTGCCGCTGGTAACTTGCAAAAGCCATCAGCACTTCAACACTTTTGCAGGCAGCTTTCATGAAATGACCATCAAGAGAAACCTGAAGCTGAGAGACATTAAGACTGACTCATGGACATCACTCTCACAGCAGAGAGCTAAATGGAGAGCGGCAGTCAAGTAATGAAAGCAGTCTTTGTCGTATCACGACCGACAGCATGGTGATGATATACTACAGGTGTACCCGCAATTATAATATCATATATACTGTGTAAATAAATAGTATAAGTGAGACCCCAAGTCCCTCGGTGGTGACAAAAGCCAATTTGCTTTTAAATAAATGTTTTCATCAACGAAGCAACAATACAAAAAAACTCCACACATCTCCCCAAAACAAAAATAACAATAACAACAAAAACTCACATACACAAAAAAATAATTTAAAAACACAATTGTATGCGAATTGTCCATGTCGGTCTTCAAGCCCCATCATTCGATTGACCAGGACGTGTTCGTCCTATGTGGAATATTCATGACTGATTATCGCCAATGTTCACAACACTCCACCTGTTGAATTAAAATAGGCGTCTTTCTTATGTCAGTGAGTTGCCTTACAATAGTTACATTGTCAAGCCACTGAGTTTGAGGTCGTCCTCTACATCATTTGCTGTCTATCATCCCAGTCATTATGGTTTTCTCCACAATGGTGTCCTCCTTTCTAGCGATGTGACCAAAGTATCGCAACCATGCAAATTAAACCTGTGAAATTAGGTTTCTAGGTTTTCCACTTTTTCTAGAACACTTATGTTAACTTGATGCCCTTTCCATAATATTCTAAGCATTCATCTCCACACCCCAGTTCGAAAGTTTCAATCCTTCCCTTTTCGCTGGATATCAACCATATAACAGGAATACAAGGGTCTTCATAAGGGTCATTAAAGACTTGTGACCTGTTTTCAAATATACATATTTGACCAAACTCCCTCTCCCACCCACTCACCACAAACCTACGCCCTATCGCCCCCTCTAATAAAAAGACCCCCAAAACCAGCTAATGGGGGACATCCGGGGTAGTTCATTTGTTGACACTAGATGGCGCATCGGTACCAGTGGTCCTAAACGGCCATTGACAATGCACTGAGTTCGCGGTACGCGCAGTGCAAAACGTCAATTTTTATTCAAAATTAATAGAAATGCAGAACTTATAAATTTAATATAATCTATTCGTTGAATATATTTTCTATATGTGCCCCAAGCGGGTTGCTTCTAGGTGGTGTGGTTTTAGAGATATTAAACTTTTTCTGTATGAAGATTGCTCACTGCCATTGACAATGCATTGAGTTTGTCGGTACGCGCAGTGAAAAACGTCTATTTCATTCAAAATTAATAGAAATGCACAACCCTAACCATATAAATTTAATATAATTTATTCGGTGAATATGTTTTCTATATGTGTACCAAACAGTTTGTTTCTCAGTGGTGTGGTTTTAGAGATATTGTCATTGACAATGCATTGAGTTTGCTGGTACGTGCAGTGCAAAAAGTCTATTTTATTCCAAATTAATACAAATGGAGAACCCTAACCTTATAAATTTAATATAATTTATTCGTTGAATATGTTTTCTATATGTGTACCAAGCGGTTTGTGTCTAGGTGGTGTGGTTTTAGAGATATTTCACTTTTTCTGAAAGAAGATTGCTCACGGCCATTGACAATGCATTGAGTTTGCTGGTACGCGCAGTGCAAAACGCCTATTTTGTTCAAAATTAATAGATATGCAGAACCCTAACCATATAAATTTAATATAATCTATTCGTTGAATATGTTTTCTATATGTCTTCCAAGCGGGTTGCTTCTAGGTCGTGTAGTTTTAGAGATATTTCACTTTTTCTGTATGAAGATTGCTCATAGCCATTGAGTTTGCATTATTACAGTGTGCAGTTCAGGCCCACTCGTTCAGTGGCGACGCGAACGGCAGGAATTTGAACTAAAAAGTCGGAGGTTCCCCATTGGCAGCTATTTGCGAATCCTCCATGTTACTCCTCAGACCTGGGGCTAGTGGGGGTCTTCCCTGACCCTCAAACTCTGACAATTCAATTATATCCCCCCAACCTCACCCTCCTCCCCTCTCCCGGGTGGAACTTCTCACCCCAGGGGGCTCACATCTAACCACAGGTGTCGGTTTGGTTGCACCTCCCCCACACACCCACACACCCACACCTCCTCACACGCCCACACTTCCCCACACACCCTGCACACACACAGGTATCTGTCAGCTCTTGCGGTGTATTGGTTAGCAATGCTCCCATACCACAACTCCCTACTCATATCCTAAAACCTGCCACCCATATCCTACAACCTGCCACCCATATCCCACAACCTGCCACCCGTATCCTACGCCAGCCATCCATATCCTACAACCTGCCACTTATATCCCACAACCTGCCACCCATATCCCACAACATGTCACCCATATCCTACTACCTGCCACCCATATCCCACAACCTGCCACCCATATCCTACTACCAGCCATCCATATCCCACAACCTGCCACCCATATCATACAACCTGCCACCCATATCCTACTACCAGCCACCCATATCTGACAACCTGCCAACCATATCCTACAACATGCCACCCATATCCCACACATGCCACCCATATCCCACAACCTTCCACCCATATCCCACAACCTGCCACCCATATCCACTACCAGTGACCCATATCCCACAACATGCCACCCATATCCCACAACCTGCCACCCATATCCCACGACCTGCCACCCATATCCCACAACCTGTCACCCATATCCCACAACCTGCCACCCATATCCCCCAACCTACCACCCATATCCCACACTCTGCCACCCATATCCTACAACCTGCCATCCATATCCCACAACCAGGCATCATATCCCCAATCACTAGTACCAGCCACCCATATTCCACAACCTGCCACCAATATGCCACAACCTGCCACCCATACCCACTACCAGCCACCAATATCTCCCACCCCAACCCATATCGTTCACCCCCCACCCAACAATATCCCCCACCCACACAGCAATCTGCCTCCACTGCACCCCACCAACCCCCTAATCTCCACCCCCACTGCACCCCCACACATAACCAACCCCACACACCACCCGTACTACACGCCCCCCCCCCACCACACACACACCCATTACACCCCACTACACACCACCTTACACCACACCACCACCACTAACCAAATCATATTCTTGGTGTGTGTGTGTGTGTGTGTGTGGCTCCCGCTTGTTCCAGCCTGAAGCGCCTGCCGCCTCCACAACCCCTTCCCCCTTATTATCGCCCACCGCTGCCGCTGGTGCCCGGCGTGCCGGTCAGGCGCCCTCTTGCGGCTTGTCCGGTACAGACCACACCGCAGCCGTCATGAGAGAAAGCTAATTTGACATGAGTGATGGATATGTGCGTTTAAATGCCAGCTTGTCCCGTACCACGGGGTTCTCCCTCCCCCAGCCCCCTCTCCACCCACCCCCCGGGCCGTATGTCGGTCTGCGTTGGCCCTTTGCGCATGCGCATGTGCACTCTACTCACGCATGCGCAGTCTTATGCACGCCGCGAAGCCCTATTTCTTTTTAGCTGGGGTAGGGGTGTCATTTCACTTTCCAATGTCGTACACTATGTGGTTTGGTTGTTTGTTGTTGTTGTTTTACGTGCTAGCAACATCTAAGGTCATATCAGGATGGGTACCGACTTGTGACAGTGTGCACTCATGCTGACTTTATAGTGGTGCCCCACTGGGAGACCAGGCCACCAGCACCATTACCTGATAACCCACACAGTCACATTATCCTGACACTGAGCCAACCAGTTCTTGCCCTATCCTAATAATGGCGAGCACCAGGTTAGGAAGCGACAAGTATAAATTTGTTAGTCATTGGTTTGACTTGACCAGGGTTCAAACCCACAAACCCATGGGTTTGGATCTTCCAATCTCCCAAAACAGGAGACGGACGCTCAACTCATTCAGCCATCCTGTCTGGTCTTACTATCTGGTGGCTGTCATAACATGACAATGATAAAATATGGATTATCCAATCTCTGATCAGTTAAACCTCTTCCTGTCCCAATATCGCGCAGTATCCATCGGGCATGAGATAACAAATTGTGGTAATCTTTGATAGAGGCATTGAACGGTATTTGAGGGTTTTGTTGTTGTTTGTTGTGGTTTTAATTTGTTGATGCGTGTTCATTTGGCTTGTGACCATAATCACTGCGTTTCGCTGTAGGTAATACCCCTGTCACACTACGACGTAATGAGCGAACGTGAGCCTAACGTGGTGATTTTTCGTCATTACGTTGATGTATGTTGGATTACGTTATGATGACGTCATAATGACGTTAGACTGACGTCGAGCTATGTCACATTACGTCGTGTTACGTGGCGCTACGTCGAGGTTTTGGACATGTTCAAAACTTTTGACGTATCTCGACGTGAATCCGTTACGTCGGGATGACGTGACAATGACGTTAGGAAGACGTTCCGCGATCGTTATACCAGTGTAAATGACGTTGGAGTCACGTTATGTCACGTCAGACCGACGGCCCGGCTGGGAGGAACGTGTGGGCAGCGTTAAGTTAACGGGGGTCGGACGTAACGGAGCGTCGCCCGAGCGACACGCTGATGGGTCGATAACGTCGTTATAACGTGTTGCGAACGTGTTGTCACGTAGTTCACGTCATTGACGATCCCGTAGCGTGTTGGTAACGTGCGTAACGTGATCCGAACGTGATTGGAACGTGTCTGAACGTCCTGTGACGTTACGCCGACGTTACTTTCACGTTACGCTCACGTCAACTACGTGGCATTCACGTCCACAATTTGCATATTACGCCGATAACTTCGACGTAATATAATTATTTTCACGTTGTGCCTACGCTGACATAGTCACGTCGTAGTGTGACAGGGCCATAAGCAGTGACTAATGAGACTAATGCATTAAATGTCATCATAGCAGGATGGGTATCGACTGGTCGTAATGTGCACTCATTGTGGCTTTGTAGCGCTCCCCCACTGAAATACCACAACCATGGGGTATTGAAGAATTCGAACCACACTTGTTATCATTCTGGGGGCAATGCATTAACCATTACACCACATAGGCTCCCTGATGCACTCACACTTCCATGCCTACCTGTCTATGTGGATCCTTGCCTGAGAGGTCAGTGAAAATTACTACACTCATGTCCCATGGAATTGTAATTCTATTAAATAGTTTACATCCAGTCGTTTAATGCTTACAATACATACAGGCAATGCACTTATACGTACATAAACAGGGTAGATTCAACAATCATGCACTGCATAGCTTGTGCATATATTATAGTAATATAGTATGATTGTAGATAGAATGTGAGTACTAATAACTCAGATAAATACACTCATGTAATAGATTACATACACTATACAGTAAAACCTCTATAAATCGGCCCACCATGGGACCGACTTTAAGTGGTCTATTTAGGGAGGTGGTCGGTTTAAAGAGCTTTTTTAAAATCAGTACAATGGTATTGTATGGGCGATCGTTTGGGACCCAAATAAAGCGATCGATATAGGAGAGTGGTCGATCTGTGGGGGTGGTCGGTTAGCGATGTGTTATTGTATATTCAAAATTCACTTAATAATTCTGATTTCAATTACTAAGGAGACTGTGCTCCAGTGTGAAGCATAGGAAGAATGTCATTAAGTGGAAACGGATTAATAGCTGCGTGTTACCATGGTTAATTACCATCGTATCTATAGTGCATCTGCTCTATCAGTTCATCGGTAGACATACCATATTAGACACAGGGACATCATGAGTGCGACTATGATATATATAGGTGTTATGTAATGCATTATGTGGATATAAATACAAGCAAACTAATGATTGCAATAATATGTGTATTACTGGCGCCATCTATGTTATTCTCCGTGAACCTATTTTTTACCAGTGGTGTTTCGTCACCACACAACCCGTGTACTTTTAAAAACCACAGACGGGATGGCCGAATGAGTTAGAGCGCCCGTTCCCCGTGCTGGTAGATCGTGGGGTCGTGGGTTCGAAACCTGGTCGAGTCAAACCAATGACTTAAAAATTGATACTTGTCGCTTCCTAGCCTGGCGCTTGGCATTATTAGGATAGGACAAGGACTGGTTAGCTCAGTGTCAGGATAATGTGACTGAGTGGGATATCGTGTCATGGTGCCGGCAGTCTGGTTTCCCAGTGGGACAGCACTATAAAGTTGCCATGAGTGCGCACTGTCACAAGTCGGTACCCATCCTGATATGACCTTAGATGTTGCTAGGAAGTAAAAACAACAAAAAAACAACAAACAAACAAACTTTAAAAACCAGATGCATACCACATTACCAGATTGATACTTGTCGCTTCCTAACCAGGAGCTTGGTATTAATAGGATAGGACAAGTACCGGTTAGTGCAGTGTCAGGATTCTGTGACTGTGTGGGATATCGGGTCATGGTCTCCCAATGGGGCAGAACTATGAGGTTGCCATGAGTGTGCACTGTCACAAGTTGGTACCCATCCTGATATGACTTTAGATGTTGCCAGGACGTAAAACTCCAACAACCAACCAACTATATATTTATATATATATATATATATATATATATATATCTACAGTTATAAATATTTCTATACATATATATATATATTTCTTTCTTTTATATTTAAATAAATATGTATATATATTTATTTTATATTTAAATATATATTTATATAATTATACATATATTTATGTATTATTTATATATATACTTATTGCTGTTATATTTAAAAAAATATATATATATATTTATATATATATATATTTATATATCGTTTTTATATATTCATTTCTTTTATATTTAAATATATATTTATATATATTTATTTATATATTATTTATGTATTATTCCCGACGCGAGTGAAGTATTCAGGGTACCGGACGCAGCCGGGGGTGGCGCCACCAGTCACGAGATGGAGGAGGCAGTACAGTATGTTTTGTAATAATAACAATAATTAGGACATAATAGTAATAAGGAGGGGTTAATTCCCTTCCACGCCTTTATACTCGCATAATGCGTTATACATCACATATTATCTATGTTTATATTATTATGGATCAGCGCGGTTTAGCCTGCAGCATGCAACGGGGAATGGTTGGCCCTGTCGCTACTCATCACAAGACTTCAGTGGGGGGGGGGGGGGGGGGGGGGGGCTGTTACTAGTGTTAGTGTGTCTGCCGTAGTATGTCGCTGCGCACTAATTGGGTCACGCTGGTCCCAGGTCGCGGTTAACCAACACTTCGACGACCACTCGCATTAACACACTAACAAAAACGCGCATGCGCTCCCTCGATCTGCTCTGCTGTTAATGTTACGGAACAAAGTAGACAATTGCTTAATCATCAAAATAGTCCTATATGTGCAAACCTGGATTAAATATTAAAGTTCCACTTTCGGCGTGCTTAGCGTGACTCAGCACCAGGCGCCTTGTTGTTGTTCGCTGAATATTGGCAGCAGTTTTCACTTCGTATGAAAAAGAGGGTGCGGGGTGGGTGGAGGGGATGTGCGGGTGGGGGTGGGTGGAGGGGATGTGCCGCTGGGTAATTAGTGCATGAGGTCATGGGGTGTTTTTACCGGTTGACCTGGTGTGGTGATTACAGGGAAGGCCGGTAATCAGTGTCTTATCGGGGAGAAATTATAGAGCTATTTCCTATGACGTCAGCATGGGTATCTAGCTCAGTGCACGCCCCTTTTGGCTGCAGGATGACACACTGTCACACCGCAAACTCAATGGCTATGAGCATTCTGTATAGAGAAAAAGTTAAATATCTCTCAAACTACACCACCTAGAAACAGACCGCTTGGTACACATATAGAAAACATATTCAATGAATAGATTATATTAAATTGATAAAGTAAGGGTTCTGCATTTCTATTAATTTTGAATCAAATAAAGGTTTTGCACTGCACATACTGGCAAACTCAATGCATTGTCAATGGCAGTGAGCAATCTTCCTACAGAAAAAGTTAAATATTTCTAAAACCACACCACCTAGAAAGATACCGCCTAGTACTCATATAGAAAAGATATTCAATGAATAGATTATATTAAATTTATAATGTTAGGGTTCTGCATTTCTATTAATTTTGAATCAAATAAACGTTTTGCACTGCACATACTGGCAAACTCAATGCATTGTCAATGGCAGTGAGCAATCTTCCTACAGAAAAAGTTAAATATTTCTAAAACCACACCACCTAGAAACATACCGCCTAGTACACATATAGAAAAGATATTCAATGAATAGATTATATTAAATTTATAATGTTAGGGTTCTGCATTTCTATTAATTTTGAATCAAATAAACGTTTTGCACTGCACATACTGGCAAACTCAATGCATTGTCAATGGCAGTGAGCAATCTTCCTACAGAAAAAGTTAAATATTTCTAAAACCACACCACCTAGAAACATACCGCCTAGTACACATATAGAAAACATATTCAATGAATAGATTATATTAAATTTATAATGTTAGGGTTCTGCATTTCTATTAATTTTGAATAAAATCGACGTTTTGCACTGTGCGTACTGGCAAATTTAATGGCGTTGAGCAATCTTCATACAGAAAAAGTGAAATATCTCTAAAAGTTAAAACCACACCACCTAGAAACAAACCGCCTGGTACACATATAGAAAACATATTCAACAAATAGATTATATTAAATATATAAGGTTAGGATTCTGCATTTCTATTAATTTGGAATAAAATAGACGTTTTGCACTGCATGTACCGGCAAACTCAATGCATTGTCAATGGTCGTGAGCAATCTTCCTACAGAAAAAGTCAAATATCTCTAAAACCACACCACACAGAAACAAATCGATTGGAACACATATAGAAAACATATTCAATGAACAGATTATATTAAATTGATATGGTTAGGTTTCTGCATTTCTATTAATTTTGAATGTTTTGCACTGCGCGTACCAGCAAACTCAATGGCAGTGTGCAAGCACACCAAAACTCTGACACCATAGTAAACTAACAGTTTCTATTAATTGACTTATTATGCACTTCTATGCAGCAACAAATGCTTAATAAGTGCACCAGTATCTAAGTCGAATATGTATAATCAAATCTAGATAAGTGTTTTGGTTTTGAAAATTTGATGTTTTCATCGGACTATGCAACTTTAAAATTAAAGTTATATCAATTCAAAATAAGGTCGATTATAGCAATCAACCTAATATGTGTATCTATTGCTTTAAATGGCAGAAACTAAAACACATTGGCCTGTGCAGCATTAAAGGAAAGAGAAAGAAGATTAAATAATCATCAATGGAGATATACGTGTGTGGTGGTTTCTGACATAAAATAGAGAATCAATTTGAAATAGAAAGTTAATGCAAAGTTAATTTTTGTGTGCACGTCGAAATTCCAGCCACCAGCGAGTTCAGCATTAATAGGTAATACCTAATAAGTCCACCGGGAATTAAAGTTGCATAGTCCGATGGTTCTGTATTTTTTCTCAGATAAATATATTAGATCGATCACTAGTATCTACTTTACATTAGTTCAAAGTTACTTTTATTTTAAATGGTAAACTTTTGAGATATTTTGAGTGCAAACATGGAAAATTAGTTTTGGCAAGCTTGCCAAAACTCTGACACCATAGACTTCTGCAGTAACAGGTTCTGTTAAATTGACTCAGTATTGCGTTCTACGCAGAAACAAATGCTTAATAAGTGCATCAGTATCTAAGTTAGATATGTCAAATAAAATCTAGATAACTGTGTCATGGGGGTGATGAAAATGGGAAATATTGCGCCTAGAGCGGGACTCGAACCCACATCTCTTTGCATTCCGGGCCAGTGTGCTAACCATTACACCACCTAGGCTCCCTGATATCAACACACTCCCACGCCTACCTGTCTATGTGGTTACTTGCCTGAGAGGTCAGTGCAGACCACTACACTCGTCCCCCTGGAATTGTAAGTCTTGTAATGCTTACAATTACATACATACAGGCAATGCACTAACACATACATACACAGGGTAGGTTCAACAACCATACAGCGCAAAGCTTGTACAGGATCCTGATCACGGCAACCAGTGTCATGGGGGTGATGAAAATGGGAAATATTGTGCCTAGAGCGGGACTCGAACCCACATCTCTTTGCATTCCGGGCCAGTGTGCTAACCATTACACCACCTAGGCTCCCTGATATCAACACACTCCCCACGCCTACCTGTCTATGCGGTTACTTGCCTGAGAGGTCAGTGCAGACCACTACAACTGGTTTGGTTTTGAAAATTTGATATTTCAGCGGACTATGCAGCTTTAAGTAACAATGTGAGGTAATTGGTTTAGCTGTGTAAAGTTGATGTTTCACAGAACTATGCAGCTTTAACTTTAAACAAGTTACCCATATCGGACATTTAAACTTTTTTTTTTTAGTATTCCATCCGTTGATTAAGCAGCGGGAAATTCAATCACAGACAATTGGACTTCCTCATTCCGCTGCATCTATGTGCTCAGTTGTACCCTGAATTAGCTATCATCTATGTGCTCAGTTGTACACTGAATTAGCTATCATGATCTATGTGCTCAGTTGTACCCTGAATTAGCTATCATCATCTATGTGCTCAGTTGTACCCTGAATTAGCTATCATCATCTATGTGCTCAGTTGTACACTGAATTAGCTGTCATCATCTATGTGCTCAGTTGTACACTGAATTAGCTGTCATCATCTATGTGCTCAGTTGTACACTGAATTAGCTGTCATCATCTATGTGCTCAGTTTTAGACTGAATTAGCTGTCATCATCTATATGCTCAGTTGTAGACTGAATTAGCTGTCATCATCTATTTGCTCAGTTGTACCCTGAATTAGTTATTATCTATGTTCTCAGTTGTACCCTGAATTAGCTATCATCATATATGTGCTCAGTTGTAGCTGTCATCATCTATGTGCTCAGTTGTACACTGAATTAGCTGTCATCATCTATGTGCTCAGTTGTACACTGAATTAGCTGTCATCATCTATGTGCTCAGTTGTACACTGAATTAGCTGTCATCATCTATGTGCTCAGTTGTACACTGAATTAGCTGTTATCATATATGTGCTCAGTTGTACACTGAATTAGCTGTCATCATATGTGTGCTCAGTTGTACACTGAATTAGCTGTCATCATAGATGTGCTCAGTTGTACATTGAATTAGCTGTCATCATCTATGTGCTCAGTGGTACACTGAATTAGCCATCATCTATGTTCTCAGTTGTACACTGAATTAGCTATTATCTATGTTCTCAGTTGTGCACTGAATTAGTTATCATCATCTATGTTCTCAGTTGTACACTGAATTAACTATCATCATCTATGTTTTCAGCTTTACACTGAATCAGTTATCATCATTCCACCCATAGCCCACCCCTACTACACCCTCTTTCAACATCTATTACCTGACATTTTCCTTGAAATTCACATAAAACCTGTCTGATGTAAATCCCCACTGCAATCTCAGACTTCTGATCCATTCATTAGGCCACACAATACAAAACACTTGTGATGGGATCCAACAATGGGCGGGTTTCTCGCACTTGGTATTGGTGACTGGATCCACTGATTTGCATATTTACACTATAATATATATATATGGGTATTGGAGATATGTTATATCTTTTTGAAAAAAAAGAAGAGAGAAAGACAAAGGAAGAAAGAAATGTTTAAAGACAATTCTAGAATCATGCAATACCATGTGATGCATATTCACCAACTGCATAATACTTTTGTTGAACTGGAATTGTGTGCAGTTACTATTACAACTAATAGTTCATTTATATTATGCTTCTATTATCACACAGGATTTTCATGTGGTTATTATTGCAACTGATATTGTCATTTATGTACCAACAAATTGTACTGAACGGCCGGAAGACCAGTGCTCTGGCGCTGACAAAAGGCATTATTCGCTGAATAATTAGTAACAAAAAAAAAAGTTATTCTATGTTCTCAGCTGTATACTGAATTAGTTATCTGGCGCTGGCAGCGCCACACACGTTAACAGCTGCGATGGTCTGAGCTGAGCTGGCGGTTCTAGTTCTGGACGATGACGCCAGGTGTCACGACGGACGACGAGTTCTGTTGACTCCTCTCACACACAGATCACGCCATAACCCAGGGGTTGTCCAGTGTGTGCAGACTGACGAGTGTTTGTTGGAGTTTACGTCCTAGCAACATCTAAGGCAGTATCAGTGGTTTTATAGTGCTGCCCCATTGGGAGACCAGGCCACCAGCACCATGACCCACATTTCCCACTCAGTTGCATTATCCTGAAACAGATCTAACCAGTCCTTTCCCTATCCTATTATTAATGCCGAGCGCCCCGGCTAGGTACTAACAAGTATCAATTTTGTAAGTCATTGGTTTGACTCGACTGGGACTTGAACTCCCAACCTTCTGCACGGGAATCCTACGCTCTGCTGATTCGGCCACCGCGTCCGTTAGACAGACGAGTGTGGAATACCGTTACAAGCTGAATATGTTTTTGGGGAGTTTTCAGTCGCATCGGTGTGCTGAAGGCTGCAAATCTGCAACACTGTATGGGCACCACTGAAAGTGGTCCCATGTGGTCAGGAGTTTGCTTCCAATGGGTAGTGGTCAGAGAAATCGGGGGGGGGGGGAGAGAAAGGAAAAAGCCAGCCTAAGAGCGCAACCACAGTCCTCTGAGAGAGCCGGGGGAGGCTGGGTGGTTGGTGTAGTTTTAGGCCCCAGTAAGACCCTAGCCCATACATACCAGGATGTGCATCGACTTGTAACAGCGCACACTCATGTTGACTTTATAGTGCTGCCCCACTGGGAAATCAGGCCGCTGGCACCATGACCTGATGTCCTACACAGTCACATTATACTGACACTGTGCGCCCAGTCCCTGTCCTGATGTCATAACGCCAAGCGCTGAGCAGCAACAGGTACCTATTTTATAAGTCATTGGTTTGACTCGACCAGGATCCAAACTTCAGTCCCTCCAGATTAAACGGTATGTAAAGTAAGTCTGGCCAAGGCCAGAGGAAGAAGTGAAGTGAGGATGGAATGAGTTAGGCAGTGGGTGGGGTTACCTATAAGCTGAATAGTCTCAGACGTGTGTACCCCCCCCCCCCTCCCTCAACACACTTACGTCATCCCTACACCCATACCCACACACCCACACGCACCCACACTGCCCTGCTGACAACCACCGTCCCCACCCCCCCACCCCGGCCCCTACCCCCCCAACCCCGCCCCCTTCAACCCCCGCCCAACTTGTGGTCGTCTTGACGGATGGGAGCATGTCGTGCTGCCCAGCGTTCCCTGCGTTAAAACCGCGCCGTCAAGACAAATGTCGTCTGCAGGTGTCGGGACGTGTGTACAGCGCCGCCCAACGTTAACACATTGACCCCGGCACGCCCAACACCCTCAAACAGGTGTTAATCAAGTTCAGCCGATAGTGTGTTTATTTTATTGTATTCATTTATTTGTGCAATGAGCAGTATGGGTTCTTTCCACAATGCCATCCAATGTGGTGCCTGCATTGGAATTAGGCGGGAATTTTGCTGTGGATGTTGCTATAGCAACGATGTGTGCATTTAACCACAATACCGCATGGCTTTTAAGTTTTTTTCCGAGAAAATTCCGATTATTTGTATTTTCAATGTGGCTTCTTTCTCCGCAACTTGGAATTCTTTGGACTTTTAGTATGGCGTTCTAGAGACCTAATAGGAATGTACAATGGCAAGAAATTATGTTGCAGTTTGTTCATTGTCAAACACTAGTTTGCATTAAAGAAATGGTTACCTGATTTTTGTTTGATTTATTTGGGGGGGATGGTTTATTTATCCTGTCCATAATGAGTAAGTCGCATCGCAGCTTGTTTTCATCGCTGAACAGCAATAGTCTCAATTTGGTAGTAGCCTTGTCATCTTAACTGTTAGAAGTTATGTTAGTGTCGTGGGGGTGATGAAAATGGGAAATATTGCGCTAGAGCGGGATTCGGACCCACATCTCTTTGCATTCTGGGCCAGTGTGCTAACCATTTCACCACCTAGGCTTCCTGAGATCTCCATACTACCCACGCCTACCTGTCTATTTGGCTCCTTGCCTGAGAGGTCAGTGCAGACCACTACACTCGTCCCCCTGGAATTGTAAGTCTTTTAATGCTTACAACTACATACATACAGGCAATGCACTTACACATACATACACAGGGCAGGTCCAACAACCGTACAGCACGTAGCATGTATAGGATCCTGGTCACGGCACCAGTGTTGTGGGGGTGATGAAAATGGGAAATATTGCACCTAGAGCGGGACTCGAACCCACATCTCTTTGCATTCCGGGCCAGTGTGCTAACCATTACACCATCTAGGCTCCCTGATATCACCATACTGCTTGCTTGCTTGCTTGCTTGCTTGGGGTGGTTTGTAACCTTATGACGGTTACTGGTTGCAAAACTGCAACATTATAGAGAGGCTCCGATAAATCGGCCCAATCTTTGGTTGAAGATTAATCTTCGGTAGGGGCGGTTGTAGAAGCTGGGACATCTTTACAACATTGTAATGGCGAAGTGTTGGGGCGGCACCGAATCTCTTCGGTCTGGCGGTAGTTGAGCACTTGTATCCAGCAGACAGCAGCAAGGGTTTCGAGGAAGGGCGGGTAAAGATGGGTGCAGCAATGATGGTTCCAGCAACAAGAACAAAGCAAGAGAAAAGTAAAGGTACAGGGCCCCACCCAAGCACACAACTCCCCTGGTCAGGGGAAGAAGTATGCCTGGGAGAAATAGCAAGTGTAGAGTCTAGGAAAGAGAAATGAGGAGACTTGAGTCAAAGGACCATGTCTATTTGCTCTATGGTGACCAACCAGCAAGCCATAGACACGGACAGAGTAAGAGTAGAAAGTGAAATGCCGGTGGGCTCCCCCTCCTAGAACACTTTTTAGACATATCAAGGAGGAGCAAGGCAAGCGGATAGGAGATAGAGAGAGGTGTGGACGAAGTGCAGTCCGGTTAGTAAGTATCACCATACTACCCACGCCTACCTATCTGTGTGGCTCCTTGCCTGAGAGTTGTTGTTGTTGTTGTTGTTTTGGGGAGTTTTCAGTCGCATTGGTGCGCTGAAGGCTGCAAATCTGCAGCACTGAATGGGCACCGCTGAAAGCAGTCCCATGTGGTCGGGAGTTGGGTTCCGGTGTGTAGTGATCAGAGGAATTGAGGGGCAGGGGGGAGGGGGCGGAGGAAGAACAAGGCAGCCTAAGAGTCCAACCACAGTCCTCTGAGAGGGCCGGGGGAGGCTGGGTGGTTGGTGTAGTTTTACACCCCCGTAAGACCCTAGGCCATACAAGGATGTGCACCGACTTGTAACAGCGCGCACTCATGGCGACTTTATAGTGCTGCCCCACTGGGAAATCAGGCCGCCGGCGCCATGACCCGATGTCCCACACAGTCACATTATCCTGACACTGTGCGCCCAGTCCCTGTCCTGATTTCATAACGCCAAGCGCCTAGCAGCAACAGGTACCCATTTTATAAGTCATTGGTTTGACTCGACCAGGATCCAAACTTCAGTCCCTCCAGATTCACCGGTATGCACCGTAAGTCCGGCCAAGGCCAGAGGAAGAAGTGAAGTGAGGATGGGATTAGTTAGGCAGAGGGTGGGGTTACCTGTTTGTTGCAGTGAAAATTAGTGGTTAGTTAGTAGTGGCACCAAGTCAGCTATGGCGATGAGGTGGGGCCTGCTAGTCCCCGATGTCATGAACTGGGCGACCGACAGTGTTGATGATGTCTGCATTCTGGCGGTAGAAGCGCGCAAGTGCGTTCCAGGATGACTTGGAAATCCTGGAGAGGATAGCCAGAGCGGCCCTATTGTCGCTGAGTTGGCGGTCAGCATCCTCCATGAAGTCGCTGATGGCAGATCTGTCGATGGCGCCACATGAGGCGAGTATGTGGGCCACATTAAAGATATTAGTTCCGCAGGGACAGCGCTGGAGGTTGGGGACATCAATCCAACGGCGGTAGCCAGTCCTGAAGCGGTTGATGGCGACTTGTGTAGAAGCAGGAAGGCCGACTGGATGGGGGATGTTCGTTCTGACCAGGGTGTACCAGAGCCAGCTTATTGAATAAGGGTTCCGTACTTGTTCCTTCTGTGTGGCTCGTTCCCAGAGTTTGGTGGTGGCTCGAGAAGCGGCGGCGGCCAGTTTGGTGATGGATGGAAGGATGGCTGTCTCTACGTCTGCTCGGTTGGCACCGGCTAGAGCGGCATAGTCGGCCTGGTCATTACCATACAGTCCTATATGCGAGGGGACCCATAGCAGGACTGTTTTGAGGTGTGCCTGATGTCTGGTGAAGATTTTAATATGGATTGCGTCGGCAAGGGAGTGTCGGGCATTTGGGTGGGCGATCTCTTTGATGGCATTCAAAGAGTCGGTAATGATGATGGCACTTGAGTTGTGGAGGTCTTCGAGGGCCAAGTGAATGGCGGCGAGCTCGGTATCGAGAGTGGAAGCAAAGTCTGACACCCTGGTGGTGTTCTTTGTGTTGGAGAAGGGGATGAAGATTCCGGCTCCTGCTCTACCTGATGTTGGGTTAAGGGAGCCATCGGTGTAGACAGTCTTTGCGAGAGGAAATTCCACCTTCGCCTGAGTTATGGCCTCGAGAGCCAGGGAGTGGAGTTCTGGGGTGGTGTAAGCCGCCTTGGCAGCAACTAGGTTGGTGGTTCGGGTTTCCACTGGGATGGAAACCCAAGGTGGCTTGAGAGGGCTCAGGGCGAAGTCTGCAATGTGGAGTCCGTGGGAGTCCTGAGAGGTCAGTGCAGACCACTACACTAGTTTTTGTGGGTTTAAAAAAAAAAATTCTGCCACATTTGCAACATTTTGATATATATACCTCCCCCCTGCACTAGTGTTGGTAGAGATACTCAGTATAATAATTGATTAATTTTGACGATATTTGGAATCCAAACATGCAAAATAGTATGTGCACACTAGTTGATTGATTGGTTGGTTAGTTGTTGGAGTTGTACGTTCTGGCAACATCTAAGGTAATATCAGGTTGGGTACCGACTTGTGACAGTGCGCACTCATGGCGATTTTATAGTGCTGCCCCACTGAGAAATCATGCCGCCGGCACCATAACCTGATAAATTCAAAGCGTAGAAATTAATATTAACTGCATTCTACTTCGAGTTCGTAAGAATGACCAAGGATACTCAGTGTCATGTGCCGGACAGATCAAACACTACCTACTGGGTTGGAGCTGAAATAGTTCATTCTCTGATGCTCCGTTTGTTTACGATTGAATGTCTCTACAACATCTAAATGTCATATCAGGACCGGTACCGATTTGTGACAGTACACACTCATGGTAACATTATAGTGATGCCCCACTGGGAGACCAGGCCGCTGACACCATGATCCAATTTCCCACTCAGTCACCTCATAATGAGTAAGACCAATTGTCAACGATTGAAATTTCCCCTGCTTGATCAACAAATGTAAAGAATTAAAGAAAGATATATATATAGGACTAGACATAGGTTTAAAATAGGCCTAGATCTAGACCTAATTATAGGACTAGATATAGGATTAGATATAGAAGTACACAGAATTCCAATGCGCGAGTGACAGTATTCACGGCATTGGTAGGGATTGGGGGTGGTGGCGTCACCTGTCCCAACTGTGAAAGGGGTTACCCATAAAGTAGCACACAACATATGGGTGATAATATAGGGGACATTACCTTTTGCGCCTTTATACTCGCATAATTCATAAACATCACATATACAGCTATATACATATATATACAGATATATATATATATGACAAAGAATTAGATTTGTCGCTATAGAACTACAATAATAAAACTAGATGTGTGCTTAGATGTATGACTAGATGAATGCCTAGATGTGTGCCTAGATGTATGCCTAGATGAATGCCTAGATGTATGCCTAGATGTATGACTAGATGTATGACTAGATGTATTGCTAGATGTATGCATAGATCTATGACTAGATGTATGACTACATGTATGCCTAGATGTATGACTAGATGTATGACTAAATCTATGACTAGATGTATGACTAGATCTTTGACTAGATGTATGACTAGATGTATGACTAGATGTATGACTAGATGTATGACTAGAGTTATGACTAGAGTTATGACTAGATGTATGATTACATGTATGACTAGATGTATGACTAGATCTATGACTAGATGTATGACTAGATCTATGACTAGATATATGATTGATCTATGACTAGATATATGACTAGATGGATGGCTAGATCTATGACTAGATGTATGACTAGATGTATGACTAGATCTATGACTAGATATATGATTAGATGTATGGCTAGATGTATGACTAGATGTATGACTAGATGTATGACTAGATCTATGACTAGATTACATCACCAGCTACAGAAGTAGATGTAACGCTAAGAATAGAATTAGATGGGCAGGGGGTGGGGGGGCGACCTGGGTATCAGCGAGGCGTGATGGGGCAGCTTTTAACGACTCAGGTATCACAACGCTGTATACCTCCCCTGCACTGCCGGGCGTTTGTTTTCACACTAGGACCGAGTGGCTGCCCATAGCTCAACACCACCAGCACCACCACTACCTCTGCACTCACCACCACCAGCACCACCACCACTACCACCACCAGCACCACCATCACTACCAGCACCACCACCACCACTACCTCTGCACTCACCACTACCACCACCAGCACCACCACTACCTCTGCACTCACCACCACCAGCACCACCACCACCACTACCTCTGCACTCACCATCACCAGCACAACCATCACTACCAGCACCAGCACCAGCACCACCACTACCTCTGCACTCACCACCCATCACTACCACCACCATCACCACCACTACCTCTGCACTCACCACCACCAGCACGACTACCACTACCACCACCAGCACCACCACTAGCTCTGCACTCACCACCACCCTCACCACCACCACTACCAGCACACCACACACTACTCTGCACTCACCACCACAGCCACCATCACTACCAGCACCAGCACCACCACTACCTCTGCACTTACCACCACCAGCACCACCATCACTACCAGCACCAGCACCACCACTACCTCTGTACTCACCACCACCCTCACCACCACCACTACCACCACCAGCACCACCACTACCTCTGCACTCACCACCACCAGCACCACCATCACTACCAGCACCAGCACCACCACTACCTCTGCACTCACCACCACCAGCACCACCATCACTACCACCACCAGCACCACCACTACCTCTGCACTCACCACCACCCTCACCACCACCACTACCAGCACCAGCACCACCACTACCTCTGCACTCACCACCACCAGCACCACCATCACTACCACCACCAGCACCACCACTACCTCTGCACTCACCACCACCCTCACCACACCACTACCAGCACCACCCCCACCACTACCTCGCACTCCCACCACCAGCACCCACTACTCTGCACTCACCCACCAGCACCACCACCACCACTACCACCACCAGCACCACCACTACCTCTGCACTCACCACCACCAGCACCACCACCACTACCACCACCAGCACCACCACTACCTCTGCACTCACCACCACCAGCACCACCACCACTACCACCACCAGCACCACCATCACTACCAGCACCAGCACCCCCACTACCTCTGCACTCACCACTACCACCACCAGCACCACCACTACCTCTGCACTCACCACCACCAGCACCACCATCACTACCAGCACCAGCACCACCACGACCTTTGCACTCACCACCACCATCACCACCATCATTACCACCACCAGCACCACCACTACCTCTGCACTGACCACCACCAGCACCACCATGGTGTCAAAACGTTCCTTTTTGGTAACAACAGGAGACGATGTTTTCTGACAGTAGAGAATCATCCTGGAACCGATTTCTTGCAACATAAAATTGTTGGCACACGAGGATTTGAAGTGGCCCACGAGCTCGAACCTCTCCTGTCAGTACGACCATGGTGCGTTTCATAGTGACAGGAAGCAGCGACAGACTCTTCCCCGCACTTGTGCACCATTGCAAGCCCATGTAGGCAGGAGCCCCGCAAGATACGGTCCTCGCCCGTCTCAAGCCCGCAAAGATCCAGACTCGCGTACAGGCTTACCCACTTCATATATATGTAGATCATTAAAGCCCCCAGTCACACCTACCTGGACGAGCCCCAGATTTTTAGCCGGACCACCCCCGGACCAGTCGCCTGGACTGTCCCGGACAGCCCCAGATAAAATCACTACTTTGGTCGTTTTTAGCCTCGCGGTCACATCTACCCAGATGAGCCATGGACTAGGCCCGGACCAGAGGCCGGATCACCCCGGGCTTAGGCGCACCACCCCCCAGACTACCTGGTGTGTCCATGGAGTAGTCCCCAACTTGAAGTGTACTTGCTCCATGGCGATCCGTGGCTAATCCATGCTCATCTGGCTTGTCCGGGTCTTATCCGGGCATTCCGTGAGTTGTCCGTGGCTATGTTGGGGCTAGTCGGGGCTAGTCCGGGGCTGGTCCGGGTTAAACCGTGGCCCCGGACGGTACACGGACTACCCCCGGAGCACCCCTGGACAACCCGGACCAGCCCCGGATTACCCCCGGATCATCCCGGACGATACCGGATCGAGCCCGGATCGCAAAATGCCCCGGATGTTTTAAACATTTTAAAACATCAGGGGTGGATATACATGCATATTGTATATATATATATATATATATATATACATATATATATATATACATATATATATATATATGAAGGGAGGCCTGATGGCTGAACTGGTAGTAAGCAGCCCGCTGGTACGTGGCCGGTGTCGCAGTTTGAGTGCCTAGCCAGTTTTAGCTGACCGTCAGTTTCATGCGCATGCGTCAAAATCTAACAGCATCATCACTAACCTTATGAATTTAATATAATGTTTTTGGTAAAGATGTTTTCTATATGTGTACCAAGCGATTTGTTTCTAGGTGGTGTGCTTTTAGAGATATTTCACTTTTCCTGTATTTTCTGTATGAAGATTGCGCACGACCATTGACAATGCCTTGAGTTTGATGGTATGCGCAGTGCAAAACATTAGTTTTATTCAAAATAAATAGAAATCAAGAACCCTAACCTTATAAATTTAATATAATCTTTTTTGTAAAGATGTTTTCTATATGTGTACCAAGCGATTTGTTAATAGGTGGTGTGGTTTTAGAGATATTTCACTTCTTCTGTATTTTCTGTATGAAGATTGCTCACGACCATTGACAATGCCTTGTGTTTGAGTGTATGCAGTCAGTTGAAACTGGCAGGGCGCTCAAACTGCGACACCGGTTCCGGGCTGGGCTGATCGCATGACGGCCATTACCGAACCTCTATGTCACACGCACCTGGATTAATTCCTAATGCAGCCGGCCAGCTTTCGCTGGTCGGCCGCGAGCTACCTGGCACCGGCCGGTACCAGCGGAGAGCGCGGCACTCGCCGCGCCCTCATGCATGATTCAGGCGAACTAACGCGAGGTAGTGGTACTGCCCCGTGATGTGGTGGATATATATGTATGTATGCATATATATATATATATATATATACATATATATATATATATATATATCTGTGTGTGTGTTTGCTATGTGCGTGTTTATATACACATATCTATATACATATATATATACATACATACATAGAAATAACACATATATGCATATATGTGGTGTATAACGTATTATGTGAGTATAAAAATACGACGGGAATTGTTTCCTTTATTATATTATTATATTACTTGATACCAATGTTATTCTCTGTAAGACTGTGCACTTGACCGGTGGCGCCACCTGCGCCCACCTCCCCTCCATCTGGTGTCGACAAGTGTCAGTCGCACCTGACAAGTGTCAGACACATGATTGTATTTGCTATGTATGAGTATATGTATGCATACCAATATAAGGTGCTCTATCATTTATTATGGGAATATAAACAAGGACTGCCACTTATCAGTTCACTTCTATATATTATTAGTTATTACTATCCTACTGTCATAGGAGTTAGTTCCTGCTTCTGCCACTATGGCGCCACCTGTGACTGGCTCCTGGCCACCACGATACCGGCTGCATTTACCAGATCCGTGCACACATGTATATATATGCATGTATAAATAAATATATATATATATATATATTTACATATGTGAGTGTGGGACGTAGGGGGGAGCTACAAAACACCGCCACATGGGGGGGCGTCAGTCAGGAGGAAGTCGGATATTTATACCCCTCCGAGCATTTATACTTGCATAATGCATTTATACATCACATATATACAGACTGGATGCAGGGGCCGAATCAGTCGCGCGCAGGCTCCCCGTGTAGAAAGTCAAGAGTTTGAAGCCTGTCGAGTCAAACCAATGACTTACAAAATTGATACTTGTCCCTACCTAGCAAAAAGCTTGGCATTACTAGGATAGAGCAAGGACTGGTTAGCTCAGTATCAGGATAATGTGATTGAGTGAGAAATTGTGTCACGTTGCCAGCGGCCTGGTCTCCCAGTAGGGCAACACTATTAAGTCATCATGAGTGTGCACTGTCACAAGTCAGTATCCGTCCTGATATGACCTTGGGTGTGGCCAGGAAGTAAAACGCCCTCATAGGTCGAGTTTTTTTGAGCATGCACAAAAAAAATTGGACGGACGGATTTATGAAAGCGTATGGCGGCGTATGCCTCATACGCTTCACATACGCCGGCATCTGGCGGCATCTGGCGGCGTATGAGTAGCGTATGAGTAGCGTATGCGTAGCGTATGAGTAGCATATACGGCGTATGCCGACGTATATGACGTAACGCGCTTACGCCGCCATACGCTCCCGCAAAAAAACCTAATGTGACAGCCCCTTTACAAACAAGGTATGAAATTGCATTGCTGCTCATTTTTGCACGCGCCAAGACAGACCAAGCTTCCTGTGAGAATACTGACACGATAAAGCCCCGTCACACGTACCCGGATCAGGGGCCGGACGGGCCACGGACCGTGATCCGGCGTGGTCCGTGGCGATCCGCGGTGATCCGTGGCTCATCCGTGGCTGGTCCTTGGTCATCCGGCGTGATGCAGCGTGATCCGGCGTGATCCGTCGCTGGTCCGACCTCGTCTGGGGTCTGCCCTGGATGTTTTAAAATGTTTAAAACATCCGGGGCGGTCCGGGCTCGATCCAGCATCATCTGGGATGATCCGGGGGTGATCCGGCAGTGGTCCGGGTAGTACGGGGGTGCTCCGTGGGTAGTCCATGTACCGCCAGGGGCCACGGTTTAACTTGGACCAGCCCCGGACCAGCCCCAGACTAGCCCGGACTAGCCCCAACAAAACCACGGACAACTCCCGGACTGCCCGGATAAGACCCGGACAAGCCAGATGAGCATGGATTAGCCATGGATTGCCATGGAGCAAGTCCACTTCAAGTCCGGGACTACTCCATGGACACACCGGGTAGTCCGGGGTGTGGTCCAGCTCACTCCGGGGCGATCCGGCCTCTGGTCCAGGGCTAGACCGTGGCTCATCTGGGTAGGTGTGACCGTGAGGCAAAAAAATGACCAAAATAGCGATTTTATCCGGGGGCTGTCTGGGCGACTGGTCCAGGGGTGGTCCGGCTCCAAATCCGGGGCTCGTCCGGGTTGATGTGACTGGGGCTGTATGCAATGATGGAATCGTCCCTTATTTAGAAGTAGAAGGCTGTTATATTATTTGGAGATTCCCAACTATGTTCACCTTTTTTTTGCAGCCCGTTGCAATAAGCACAACCTTTTGTCTTGATGGAATCACATGTGTAGAAAGTAAACCTTGTTTTTGATTAAACAATGCCTCTAGAGCGCATTCATTTTCGCATCACCAGCTATTGGACATCAAACAAATGGTCATTCTGACATATTTATTTGGAGCAAGGGGTCGTTTATATGCACTTTCCCACAGACAGGAGAGCACATACCACAACCGTTGATGAACCAGTTGTGGACCACTGGTTGGAACATAAAATAGCCCAAACTGCAAATGAGTCCACTGAGTCCCCCCCCCCCCCCCACAACTTTAGGGAGTCAGTGCAACGCCGACAACACACACACACCTGGTGTAAAGAAATAACATTGACTCCCACCAACCCCACTTCCGGGAGTGCTTTGCCCCCAGCAATATTATACTGGAATTAAACTGATGGAGGCTATATTATACTGGTATAATGTTACCTCCAAAGTATAATATTGCCCTCGATAAATGGGGGCTATCTTATACTGGTATAATGTTACCTCCAAAGTATATTATTGCCCTCGATAAATGGGGGCTATCTTATACTGGTATAATGTTGCCTCCAAAGTATAATATTGCCCTCGGTGAATGGGGGGCTATCCTATACTGGTATAATGTTGTCTCCAAAGTATACTATTGCCCTCGATAAATGGGGGCGATCTTATATTGCCCTCGATAAATGGGGGTTATCTTATACTGGTATAATGTTGCCTCCAAAGTATAATATTTCCCCCAAAGTATACTAATGCCTAGTATGCAATGTATAAAACACACACATCCTCATGTTGTAGCGACATGTCCTGATATGACCTGCGGTGTTGCTAGGATGGAAAACCTCGACAAAGAACCAAGCAGCGACATGTTTCGTTTGTGAATTTTGTAATGTGTATGTTGTTTCTAATTTGTTTGTTTTTGTTTGTTGTTGTTTTACGTCCTAGCTGTTTCTAAGTCTTGATGGGAGTTTAATACAGTGTTTACAATGTGGTTGCCATCTTAGCATCTACAACCCTAAAGGCCCTGTCACACTTTACCGGATTGAGGAAATGGATTGAAACGGAACAAAGTCCGTTGATATCCGGCAAAGTCCGGTTTGTGTCCATTGCATATCCTTTGCATATCCATTGATATCCGTTGATATCCGTTGACATCCGTTGATATCCGGCCCAATCCATTACAAGTTTTGAGCATGCACAAAACTTGTAACAGATTGCTCTGGACTGATGTTTGAGGTTATTATCCATTACCATCTGTTCCCCATCCGTTCGAATCCATTACCCATCCATTCCCATCTGTTACCGTCCGTTCCTATACATCACCATCTGTTACCATCCATTACCATCCGTTCCCGTCCGTTACATATCCATTACACATCCATTGCCATTCGTTATAGTTCTTTTTGTATACTGAATTGTCCGTTGATCATTAAATACGTTATCAACCATTACCATCTGTTACCCGTCCGTTACCGTCTGTTACCCGTCCATTACCGTCCATTACATAAGCGATACATTTCAAGTCCAAATCACACCTTGGGCCATATGCAGGAGTCAGTGTTATCGAGCCAAAACGCGTTTAGAGGGGATTTCTGGTTAAACGCCGAAAAGTCGGTATGCACGACTCAGTGATAGGCCTAACACCACGCGTTTAAGGTCCGCGACACTAACCCCGTTTCATATGACGTTTACGGGCGGTGTTAGCGTAATTTTGTAGCCAAATCTATTAAATGCGATCATATTTAACAGAATTAAATACGCAATGAGTGAAATTTCATGAAATTAACCCTAAATTCGAAGCAATATTAACGCTGCCGCCGTAACGGCGGCGATATTAATACTTATATTTTCGAATCGACGAACGTAAAGTAAACAAATCGCCGCCGTCGCGACCACTGCGTCGACGTCGACATCCATACTGGCCGATTTCTACGCATTGGCGGCAATGTATTAGCGATTTGTTTACTTTACGCTCGTCGATTCGAAAATATAAATATTAATATCGCCGCCGTTACGAAGGCAGCGTTAATATTGCTTCGAATTTAGGGTTAATTTCCTCAAATTTCACTTATTGCGTATTTAATTCTGTTAAATATGATAGCATTTAATAGATATAAGCCTAAAATATGGGTACAGATGCAGAGGGATTTCCCAAATCTATAAATAAATTCACGTTTAGCTACAATGTACGTGTTACGCGCTCCTGCATACGACTTGACACACTTCCCGACGTCGGTGATAGCTAAACGGTAATAGGCTCTAACACGAAACGCCGCTAACACTGACTCCTGCATATGGCCCCAGATTAGAATTTTTGTTTCCCTTTCAATCCGTTTCCTCAATCCGGGATGATCCCGGATTGAGGCCCACCATGCATTGTCACCGGACGCGGTGGCCGAATCGGTAGAGCGCAGGGCTCGCGTGCGGAAGGTCGGGAGTTCGGTTCCTGGTCGAGTCAAACCAATGACTTACAAAAATCATACTTGTTGCTTCCTTGCCTGGTACTCGGCGTTATTAGGATAGTGCAAGGACTGGTTGGTTGGGTGCGAGGATAATGTGACTGAGTGGGATATCAGGTCATGGTGCTGGTGGCTTGATTTCCCAGTGGGAGGCACTATTAAGTCGCCATGAGTGCGCACTGTCACAAATGAGTACCAGTCCTGATATGACCTTAAATGTTGCTAGGACGTAAAACAACAACAAACACGCTGTCCATGCATCTGTTGGTTTTGTAAACAGAAAACCGCTGTCAGTATTGGGCAGTATTTTGAATCTCGTGCACAAAGGGAGCTGGTTGTTTTATACTGTCGGGGGCAGTATAACAGTGTATTTATTATATTTGTCATGAAAAATAACAAAAAATAACAAAAATAACAAAAATTCCCCAAAAATGGGGGAGAGTTAAAATTAAAACGAGGGAGGGAAAATGAAAACGTTTTCAAATTCCCCTGGGATGAATTTGAAAACGTTTTCAAGTTCTCGTGGGGGAACTTCAATCAGGGGGGAATTTGAAATCTTTACACCGGGGGAGTTTTATACACTTACACTGACACCAGCAGGGTAGGGCTGCTCGCTTCATTCTCCCAGTGGGTATGGCGGGGGGCAGTGCGTGCTTGTGGATTGGTGTAGAAAGAGGGGTATTTTGTTGTGTTCTTCTTTTTCTCTTTTTAAAATTTAAAACAAAAAAATTAAAGGTGCTAGCATGACCATGTCCGGCAGGTGTTCCATGGAAGGTTTTTGTCTATACGAAGCTCCATGTGGACCACCCGCCATTACAGCTTTGCAAAGCCGTGTGTACATTAACCGACAATTGCCATGTTTTTGCTCGCGCACTCATCCATTACTGACACTTCTGGTTAAATGGACGATCCACCCACCAGCATCACCCGGGAACCATCCACCAGCACCATCCACCAGCACCACCCACTGGCACCACCCACTGGCACCACCCACCAGCACCATCCACTGGCACCACCCTCTGGTACCACCCACCGGCACCATCCACCAGCACCACCCACTGACACCACCCACTGGCACCACCCACCAGCACCACCCACCAGCACCACCCACCAGCACCATCCACCAGTACCATCCACCAGTACCATCCACTGGCACCACCCACTGGCACCACCCACTGGCACCACCCACTGGCACCACTCACAGGCACCATCCACCGGCACCATCCACCGGCACCACCCACCAGCACCACCCACTGGCACCACCCACTGGCACCACCCACTGGCACCATCCACCAGCACCATCCACCGGCACCACCCACCAGCACCACCCACTGGCACCACGCACTGGCACCACCCACTGGCACCATCCACCAGCACCATCCACTGGCACCACCCACCGGCACCACCCACCAGCACCACCCACCAGCACCACCCACCAGCACCATCCACCAGTACCATCCACCAGTACCATCCACTGGCACCACCCACTGGCACCATCCAGTGGCACCATCCACCAGCACCATCCACCAGTACCATCCACTGGCACCACCCACTGGCACCACCCACTGGCACCACTCACAGGCACCATCCACCGGCACCACCCACCGCCACACCCACCACATCACCACTGGCACCACCCACTGGACACCCACTGGCACATCCACCGCACCATCCACTGGCACCACCCACCAGCACTCCCCACTGGCACCACCCACTGGCACCACCCACTGGCACCATCCACCAGCACCATCCACCGGCACCACCCACCAGCACCACCCACTGACACCACCCACTGACACCACCCACTGACACCATCCACTGGCACCATCCACTGGCACCACCCACCAGCACCACCCACCAGCACCACCCATCAGCACCACCCACTGGCACCACCCACAGGCACCATCCACCAGCACCACCCACTGGCACCACCCACTGGCACCATCCACTGGGACCACCCACTGGGACCACCCACAGGCACCACCCACTGGTACCACCCACTGGCACCATCCACAGGCACCATCCACTGGTACCACCCACCAGCACCACCCACTTGCACCACCCACTGGCACCACCCACAGGCACCACCCACTGGTACCACCCACAGGCACCATCCACTGGCACCACCCACAGGCACCATCCACTGGCACCACCCACCGGCACCACCCACCGGCACCACCCACAGGCACCACCCACAGGCACCATCCACTGGCACACCACTGGCACCACCCACCCGCACACACCAGCAATACAACCACCCACTGGCACCACCCACAGGCACCATCCACCGGCACCACCCACTGGCACCACCCACAGGCACCACCCACTGGCACCACCCACCAGCACCACCCACCAGCAGCACCCACCAGCACCACCCACTGGCACCACCCACAGGCACCACCCACCGGCACCACCCACTGGCACCATCCACTGGGACCACCCACTGGCACCACCCACAGGTGCCATCCACCGGCACCATCCACCAGCACCACCCACCAGGACCATCCACCAGGAGCACCCACCAGCACCACCCACTGGCACCACCCACAGGCACCACCCACCGGCACCATCCACAGGCACCACCCACTGGCACCATCCACCGGCACCATCCACTGGCAGCATCCACCGGCACCACCCACAGGCACCATCCACAGGCACCACCCACTGGCACCATCCACCGGCACCACCCACTGACACCACCCACTGGCACCATCCACCGGCACCATACACAGGCACCACCCACTGGCACCACCCACCGGCACCATCCACTGGCACCATCCACCGGCACCATCCACTGGCAGCATCCACTGGCACCACCCACCGGCACCATCCACAGGCACCACCCACCGGCACCATCCACAGGCACCACCCACTGGCACCATCCACCAGCACCATCCACTGGCAGCATCCACCGGCATCACCCACAGGCACCATCCACAGGCACCACCCACTGGCACCACCCACTGACACCATCCCAGCACCACCCCGGCCGGCAACTGGGCGTTGTGTCCGAATCGGTAGAGCGCGGGCTTCGTGTGCGGGAGATCGGGAGTTCGATTCCCAATGGAGTCAAACCAATGATTTATAAAAATTGATACTTGTTGCTTCCTAGCCTGGCACTCGGCATCAAGAGAATAGAGCAACGACTGGTTAACTCAGTGTCAGGATAATGTGACTGGGTGGGATATCGGGTCATGATGCTGGTGGTCTGGTTTCCCAGTGTGGTAACACTATAAAGTTGCCATGAGTGTGCACTGTCACAAGTAGGTACCCGTCCTGATATGACCTTAGCGGTTGCCAGCATGTAAAACTCCAACAACCAACCCCGGCCGGCTCCCCGGTGTAAGTCGGCCTTAATGGGTTCAACGCGGGAGTTTCGTGACCGCAAATGGACGACGGCGGGCGGGGAGCTTTTGTTGTACTTACTACCCATTGTGTGTGTGTGTGGGGGGGGGGGGGGGGTGAGTGTGTGAGCTGGGAGTAACCCTCTACTCACCATCCCCTCACCATGCACCACGTCCGTCCGTCCACCAGGGAGGTGGCTCGTCCCGGGCAGGAAATGAGTAGGGCCGGTGTCGCGGTTTAAATTCTCACTCTCAGTGGGTTTAGAGTCTACGCTCGGGGTTATGCGCATGCGTCAAAATCTAACGGCATTTCAGCGTATTCGATTAATCAACTCTGGTGACCCTAGTGACTTTTTGACGCAATGATGTGACATCATCGCTCCTACTCCTAGCCAACCGCAGCCAAGAGGTGGGTTAAACCTTTTGCACAAAGCGCGTGTTTTTGTCAACTCCACTTGCGGTGTTCTATTTGAATTTCTAGCAACTGGGGTGACCTGAATCGCCTGGGTCGTGTGAATCGAATGCGTGCATGCGCATAACCCCGAGCGTAGACTCTAAACCCACTGAGAATCTAAACCGCAACACCGGGACAGGAGGAAAACGTGGGTAGTATAAAGGGTGCATTCCCTACACGCAGCATGCGGTATGCGGTATGCGAATGCGAATGCGGCAAAAAATCGAAACGCCTTGAAGCCTATGGGCTACATTCCTTACACGCGGTATGTGAATGCGAATGTGAATGCGTCAAACCGATCGGTCCCTGTAGCGATCGGTGTGCCATGCGGAATGCGGCACGGGGGTGCGAATAGAAAACCATCAGTCGCATTTGTCCATTAGTTATAGACAAGTAGAGGCGACTGAGCATTACGGAACGGTCACGCACAAGGCTTCTGAGGGGAAACGTATGGTAGTGGTGGTGGTGGGGGTTCGGGATGGGTTCAGGTTGGTAAAAATGCTACCAGAGCCACAAAAATATGAATACTTATCTATAATTTGGTAAATATAAAGGTAGGAACCCCCATGTGATGTACAAAGAGGTACATAGATATAAATGCAATAATAGGTCGTATACAGTGCAGTATGGAGTATACTTGTTTATTTTTATTTTTTAAATATAGCCAGTCGTGTGCCACATGCCGCATGCCGCATGCCGCATGTAAGGAATGCTGCCATTCGCATACTGCATGCCGCATGCCGCATGCCGCATACCACATACCGCGTGTAAGGAATGCCCGTTTTAGGGGACGGCACATGGCACGGTCGGCAGTAATCGCGTTTTATTTTACGTTTGGTTAATTTGGTTTAGTTGGTTCAATTGGTTAATTTGGTTAATTTGGTTCAATTGGTTGATTTGGTTAATTTGGTTTAATTGGTTCATTTCGTTCAATTGGTTCAATTGTTTCATTTGGTTTATTTGGTTCATTTAGTTAAATTTAGTTAATTTCGTTCATTTGGTTAATTTGGTTAATTTGGTTAATTTGCTGCATTTGGTGCATTTGATTACTTCATTCATTGTGTTCGTTTTCTCAACTTCGTTTAGTGTATTTATTTCATTTTAATTATTTTATTTATTTATTTTATTTAATCATTTCCATCAATTTAACTTAATTGGTTGATTTAATTCATTAAATATTTAATTAATTTTAAAAATCGATTGATTTATTAACTTTAATTAGATTCAGTTGATTGAGTTGATTCATTTCATCCATTTTATCTATATTATTTATTTCATTCATTTTGTTATTTTGTTCATTTCGTTCATTTCGTTCATTTCGTTCATTTCGTTCAGTTCGTTCATTTAATTTATTTCAATTATTTTATTTACTTTATTTATTTCATTTATTATATTTATTTATTTCATTTATTTTATTTATTTTATTTATTTCATTTATTTTATTTATTTTATTTTATTTATTTATTTTATTTATTTTATTTATTTATTTATTTTATTTATTTTTATTATTTTATTTATTTTATTTATTTATTTATTTATTTTATTTATTTCATCTATTTCATTTATTTCATCTATTTCATCTATTTCATCTATTTCATCTATTTCATCTATTTCATCTATTTCATCTATTTCATCTATTTCATCTATTTCATCTATTTCATCTATTTCATCTATTTCATCTATTTCATTATTTCATCTATTTTTTATTTTTTATTCATCTATTTCATTTATTTCATTTATTTCATCTATTTCATATATTTCATTTATTTCATTATTTCATTTATTTCATTTTATTTTATTTATTTTATTTGATTTATTTCATTTATTTCATTTATTTCATTTATTTCATTTATTCCATTCATTTAATTTATTTTAATAAGGAAGACGAGAGAAAATGGGGAGACGGGAGGAAGGGGAGGAGGAGAGAGAAACGGGAGGGGAGGGAAGAGGGGTGGGATGGAGCAGGAGCGGAAGGCAGAGAGGGAGATGGGGAGGGAGGAGAAGGGGTGGAGGAGGGGAAGAAAGAAGGAGGGTGGAGCAAGAAGGGGGGGGGGGGGGCTAAGCAGGAGCTGGGGAGGTGGGAAGAGGGACGTGAGTGTTAACAGTTAAATTCTTCAAATATAATGTTCTTCAAACTAATCTAAAGTCGATTATAACGACCCACCTAAAATATTGATGGCAACTCATAACCATCGGATTGTGCACATTTTAATAGGCCATTGCTATTTGTGTTCAGTTTTTGTGGGTCCACATAACGGCGAGGTGTCCGCGTAGGGAGCTGGAAATAGCATGTCATGTCGCCGATTATCAACATTTACCTCAAACAAAGGAAATACCAGCTTGGGGGATTACATTATTGAACATAGATCAACAAGCGCTAATACAGATAAGAAACATCAATCAACAAACACTAATACAGATAAGAGACATAGATCAACAAACACTAATACAGATAAGAGACATATATCAACAAACACTAATACAGATAAGAGACATAGATCAACAAACACTAATACAGATAAGAGGCATAGATCAACGAACACTAATACAGATAAGAGACATCAATCAACAAACACTAATACAGATAGGAGACATAGATCAACTATCACAAATACAGATAAGAGACATATATCAACAAACACTAATACAGATAAGAGACATGGATCAACAAACATTAATACAGATAAGAGACATGAATCAACAAACACTAATACAGATAAGAGACATAGATCAACAAACACTAATATGGATAAGAAACAGAGATCAACAAACACTAATACAAATAAGAGACATAGATCAACTAACACTAATATGGATAAGAGACATCAATCAACAAACACTAATACAAATAAGAGACATAGATCAACTAACACTACTACAGATAAGAGGCATATATCAACAAACACTAATACAGATAAGAGACATAGATCAACAAACACTAATATGGATAAGAAACAGAGATCAACAAACACTAATACAAATAAGAGACATAGATCAACAAGTGCTAATACAGATAAGAGACATAGATCAACTAACACTAGTACAGATAAGAGACATGAATCAACAAACACTAATACAGATAAGAGACATAGATCAACAAACACTAATACAAATAAGAGACATAGATCAACAAACACTGATAAAAATAAGAGACATAGATCAACAAACACTAATACAGATAAGAGACATAGATCAACTAACCATAATACAAATAAGAGACATGAATCAACAAACACTAATACAGATAAGAGACATAGATCAACAAACACTAATATGGATAAGAAACAGAGATCAACAAGCACTAATACAAATAAGAGACATAGGTCAACAAACACTAATATGGATAAGAGACATCAATCAACAAACACTAATACAGATAAGAGACATATATCAAAAACACTAATACAGATAAGAGGCATATATCAACAAACACTAATACAGATAAGAGATCAACAAATAGTAATACAGAACCTTTAGTTAGCATACAGAAGAGGTGTGTTGGGCTACTGAACTCCCTCATAGAGCTTAATAATAATCTAGTTGTTGTTGTTGGTTTCGGGTTTTTAAAGAAGTGAACCTGGGAACAGGTTACAGCTTTTCAAAGTTATTGATCAAATACATAGAATTATTATGCCACCATTGTCATGATACATAATACAAATTATTAGCCCCTGAGGAGGGTATGGATAACCACAGTTTGTGCATTTTGGAAATGTCAAATAAGCATGCGGTGGTACAGAAGGAGACACAAGGTCAAACACATTTGCACACACATCAAGACGCGCCCACTTTATATATTTTTAAGGACACTTTGGACACACACAGTGATTGTATTGATTTTGAAAATGGTATGGTTTCATCGGACTGTGCAGCTTTAATAAATTATATATGGGTCAGCCTCACGAAAATGGGCCAATCGGTGGTTTATTTAAGATGTCGGTGTCGAAATTCTTAAAATGTAGTGCATTTCTTTGTTTTATATTAAATTATCCTAGAAACAAATAAGGTTGTTGTATTTTATCTACCTTTACATTCAGGATAAATTTAACGACTTTGCAACACCCCTGTCAATGCTAAACTATAATTATGACGATCGACGCCGACATCCAATGATCGACGCCGACAACTTTAACAGATGTCGACGTCGCAATTCTTAAAGTGCAGTGCATTTCTTTGTTTTATATTAAATTATCCTAGAAACAAATAAGGTTGTTGTATTTTCTCTACCTTTACATTCAGGATAAATTTAACGACTTTGTAACACCCCTGTCAATGCTAAACTATAATTATGACGATCGACGCCGACATCCAATGATCGACGCCGACAACTTTAACAGATGTTGACATCGCAATTCTTAAAGTGCAGTGCATTTCTTTGTTTTATATTAAATTATCCTAGAAACAAATAAGGTTGTTGTATTTTCTCTACCTTTACATTCAGGATAAATTTAAGGACTTTCCAATACCTCTGTCAATGCTAAACTATAATTATGACGATCGATGCCGACATCCAATGATCGACGCCGACAACTTCCACCAATTGGCCTCTTTTCATGATCCTGACCTATATATAATTATATGTATATACAGTAAAACCTCTCTAAATCGACCGACCTTGGCACTGACTTCAAGTGGTCCATTTAGGGAGGTGATAGCGTTAGGGAGTCAGAATATGGTTACAATGGTATTGTTGGGACCCAAATAAAGCGATCGATGCAGGGGAGTAGTCAATCTGTGCAGGTGGTTGGTTAGAGAGGTTTTACTGTATTTATATGATAATACAAGGCTGGGTATAACAGTTGGAGAGTCACACTCTTATTTTAGACAGTTGTGACATACATGAGTACGTGTGTATAGGCTTAATTACACCAGGGAGCATAGGTAGCCTAGTGGTTATAGTTCTCCCCGGAATGGCAGAAATATGGGTTCGATCGCCCCCACCCCCTCCTCGCCCCCCCCCCCCCTCACCGCCCCCGCCCACCACCCCACGCCCTCACCCGCCCCCTACTGACAGTTGTTTACACCAGGGTCTGCATTGAGCGTTGTTCGTGAGGGAGTTTTATAGGTGGCACAACAGTCTCTTGGGAAATAAGCCACGCGCATCCCCACCCCCACACCAACACACACACACACCCCAACACACAACACACACCCCAACACACAACACACACACACCCCAACACACAACACACACACACCAACACACACACACCAGCACACACGCGCGCGGACATGCCATGCCAGGCAGCTGTTTAGTATTTATCGGAACGCAGTCACTATGAAAGCCCTGCGCCTCACCCCCCCCCCCCCCCCTCCCGCTCCCCGTCAACCCCAACTCGCACACTCACCAAGGCAACCGTGGCCCGCGGTGTGATTGACAGGCGGCGCTGGCTCGCGGACTGCCACATTCTGACACTGTCGGAGGAGACCTGGAAGGCCGGGATCCCGCCTCGCTACCAGGCCACTAGATAAAGGATTCACCCGGTACTCGCAGTACACAGGTGAATACCAACCCTATATAAAAACGCTCGAAAAAGCGGGTTAATGAAATGAGAGGCTAATTTCACAATCTAAGAAGCAACATTTATTCTTTGTAGGTGTCTTCATATTTACCCGCTACCTTTGAGTTGAAAAATAGAATGAAATATCTAGTTTAATAAGATTTAAAAGTGAAATTGACGGCATTCTAGCACCGCCATCTTGTCTTTTTGCATTCTCTCCCATTTCACCAACTCTGTGCCTGTATGGGTAGCCATTTGATACTGGAGCCACAGTTTCTAGTTCATCTTCCATACTAAACCTATTTTTGCCCGTATTTAGACTACGTTGTCGTTCACCCGTGTATTACAAGTACCGGGTGAATCTTTTATCTACCATGCCACCAGCACTGGGTCGCCAGCAGCATATCAATTATATATGTATATACAGTTTAACCCCGTTAAACCAAACTTAAAGGAACCCTAGAAATTTGTTTGGATTAACCGATCATTGGTTTAACCGAGCTTTGGCTTCGACTTTGACTTGGTTTTGGGGAAAACGTGGGTGCATTGTGAATGTAATATACAATGTATGTGGACACTTTTATTGGGTTTTTTTTTTATGTATATACAGTATAACCCTGTTAAACCAAGCTCGGTTAACCCAAACACTCGGTTAATCCAAACTTTTTTCAGCACCCCGGCAAAATACTACCATTTATCATATAAAAAAGTCTCAGATGACCTGATAACCACATGAAAGTTTGGTTTAACCATACCAGAAGTGGCCTGGGGCCCGAAAATGTTGTCTGTATTAATCGATAATTTGGATTAACCGACTTTGGTTTAACCAACATTTTTATATGATAAATGGTAGTATTTTGCCGGGCCGCCGGAAAAAGTTTGGATTAACCAATCGTTTGGTTTAACGGAGCTCGGTTTAAGGGGGTTGTACTGTATATGTATATATATGTATATATATGTATATTAATAGATGTGGTTTTGACGATATATATATATATATAAAGTTAGGCTATGTAATAAGAAGAGAGTTTGAAATGCGGAGGCAAAGTGACTGCCCGGGGCAGATATCGCCCGGTGGTGGCGCTCGGACCCGGCTAGCAGGGGCAAATCCCGGGCAGGTCAGCGATTGGACAATAATATAATAAACAAATATACGGCATAATAATAATAATGAAACTCCGCCTGTTTTATATTTGCATAATTCATTATGCATCCTATATATATATATATATATTGTAAAACCTCTCTAACCGACCACCTCCACAGATCGACCTATATCGATCGCTTTATTTAGGTCTCAAACGATAACCCATACAATACCATTGTAACGATAAAAAAAAACTCACTATACTGACCACCTCCTCTAATGGCCCATTTAAAGTCGGTCCCACGGTCGGTCGATTTAGAGAGGTGTTACTGTATACACACACAGGGGGGGGGGGCACTCCACCAATGCGTCGGTTAGGGGGAAGTCATAAACATTTAGGGGAAATTTCAGTCACAGGCGACTGGTCTTCCTCATTCCACTGCTCCTTGACCTATCCTAATAATGCCGAGTGTCTGCCTAGGAAGCGACAAGTATAAATTGTTAAGTCATTGGTTTGACTCGACCAGGATTCGAACCCATGACCCCACGATCTACCACACGGGAGATGGACGCTCTAACTCATTTGGCCATCCCGTTTGGATTTAATTTGCCTTAATTAGATTTGAGTATTTTTTAACGTGGAGAAGGCAGGGAAACAATATATTTGAATGTGTAAATGCCGATTGAATGTTTGTATCTTAGTGATTTTGATCCAACAGAATCTAGGGAGGGATCCAATATATTTGCCCATGGCAACAAATCAATGAATGGATAATTGCCCATAAGAACAATCTAGCAAAACCGAGCGCGGTGGCCGAATCGGGAGAGCGCGTCCTCTCGTGTTCAGGTCGGGAGTTCGATTCCTGGTCGAGTAAAATCAATGACTTATAAAATTGATACTTGTCGCTACCTAGCTTTGCACTCAGCATTATTATGATAGGACAAGGACTGGTTGGCTCAGCGTCAGGATAATATGAAATGGGAAATCAGGTCATGGTGTGGGGTGGCCTGGTCTCCCACAAGGGAAGCACTATAAATTGCCAATGAGTGCATGCTGTTACAAGTCTCTGCCCGCTCTGATATGACCTTAGATGTTGCCAGGATGTAAAACCCCAAACAAACTACGTTAATATTACTGGCTCTGACGCACACACAATAAATAGAGCAACCCCTTTAAGTTTAACTACACCTCACGGCCTGATATGACCTTACATGTTGCCAGGATGTAAAACCCCCAAACAAACAAAGTTAATATTGCTGACTCTGAGGCAGACACAATAGAGCACCCTCCCCCCCCCTCCCCCCCCCCCCCACACACGCACCTCAGACACACCCGCCAGTTGCTCCAGGGTGCTTCCTTGCCAAGAGTCGCGTTGCGAGCACCGTCTGCAGTATTGTGTTGCCACAGCCTCCAGGGTGGACCCATGTTATAACATTAACATGAGAGATCACCACCACCACCATCACCATCACCACCCCCACCAACACACCTCACTACCTCCTCACCACCACTCTACAACCTCACACAAAAACACCTCACTATCCCCACCACACCTCTCCCCCCCCTACCACCACCCCACCACCACAACACACCACTAGTACTACCAATCAACCCCACCACCACCACCACCTCACTACCTCCTCAGCACCACTCTACAACCTCACCCTCACACCTCACTACCCCCCACCACACCTCGCCCCCCTACCACTACCACCACCCCAACACCACCTCATACTACTAGTACTACCACTCAACCTCACCACCACCACACCTCACTACCACCTCACCACCACTCTACAACCTCACCCTCACACCTCACTCCCCCCACCACCCTCGCCCCCCTACCACTACCCCACTACACCACATAATACTATTACTACCACTCAACCTCACCACCACCACACCTCAAGCTTTCACACCACTCTACAACCCACCCTCACACCTCACTACCCAACCACACCTCGCCCCACTACCACTACCACCACCCCAACACCACCTCATACTACTAGTACTACCAATCAACCCCCCACCACCACACCTCACTACCACCTCACCACCACTCTACAACCTCACCCCTCACACTCCCGCCCACCCACTCGCCCCCTAACCACTAACCACCAACCCCAACACTCACCACATACTACTAGTACTACCACTCCACCACCTCACCACCACCACAGCACCTCAACAACCACCCTCACCACCACCACTCTACAACATCACCACACTCACTAACACCACACCAACACCTCGCCCCCCTACCACTACCCCACACCACCACATAATACTAGTACTACACCACTCAACCTCACCACCACCACACCTCAATACCTCCTCACCACCACTCTACACTCACACCTCACACCTCACTACCCAACCACACCTCGCCCCACTACCACTACCACCACCCCAACACCACCTCATACTACTAGTACTACCAATCAACCCCCCACCACCACACCTCACTACCACCTCACCACCACTCTACAACCTCACCCCTCACTACCCCCACCACACCTCGCCCCCCTACCACTACCACCACCCCAACACCACCACATACTACTAGTACTACCACTCAACCCACCACCACCACACCTCACTACCACCTCACCACCACTCTACAACACACCCTACACCTCACTACCCCCACCACACCTCGCCCCCCTACCACTACCCCACTACCACCACATAATACTAGTACTACCACTCAACCTCACCACCACCACACCTCAATACCTCCTCACCACCACTCTACAACCTCACCCTCACACCTCACTACCCAACCACACCTCGCCCCACTACCACTACCACCACCCCAACACCACCTCATACTATTAGTACTACCAATCAACCCCCCACCACCACACCTCAATACCTCCTCACCACCACTCTACAACCTCACCCTCACACCTCACTACCCAAGCACACCTCGCCCCACTACCACTACCACCACCCCAACACCACCACATACTACTAGTACTACCACTCAACCTCACCACCACCACACCTCACTACCACCTCACCACCACTCTACAACCTCACCCTCACACCTCACTACCCCCACCACACCTCGCCCCCCTACCACTACCCCACTACCACCACATAATACTAGTACTACCACTCAACCTCACCACCACCACACCTCACTACCACCTCACCACCACTCTACAACATCACCACCACACCTCACTACCCCCACCACACCTCGCCCCCCCTACCACTACCCCACTACCACCACATACTGCTAGTACTACCACTCAACCTCACCACCACCACACCTCAATACCTCCTCACCACCACTCAACCCCCCACCACCACACCTCACTACCACCTCACCACCACTCTACAACCTCACCCTCACACCTCACTACCCCCACCAAACCTCGCCCCCCTACCACTACCCCACTACCACCACCTACTACTAGTACTACGACTCAACCTCACCACCACCACACCTCACTACCCCCACCACACCTCGCCCACCACCACATATTACTAGTACTACCACTCAACCCCACCACCACCACACCTCAATACCTCCTCACCACCACTCTACAACCTCACCCTCACACCTCACTGCCCCTCACAACACCTCTCTCCCCCTACCACCACCCCACTACCACCACATACTGCTAGTACTACCACTCAACCCCACCACCACCTACACCTCACTACCCCCACCACACCTCGCCCCCACCCTTACCCCCACCCCAACACCACCACATACTACGAGTACTACCACTCAACCCCACCACCATCCACCGCTTCCAATTATTGACTTAGATTTGCATAATCCGATGAAATCATGAATATATTCAAAACCAAAGCATTTACCTGAATTTGCTCCTACAAATCCAACCGAGCTTCTGATGGACTCTTTCTTCATGTCTTCGGCACCCTGGCCCTTCAGAATGCTGAAACAGGCCAGCGTCGACATTGGTCAATACAATGGTGTGTTGCACTTAGGGGTCGTTCAAGGTTTTCAACATTTTCACAAAACGTAAAGCTTGTTTTATTTAATGACGCCTTTAGAGCACATTGATTTTCATCGTGGGCTATTGGATGTCAAACATATGGTCATTCTGACATATTTCTTTGAAGGAAACCCATTGTCACCACATAGGCTACTCTTTCCGGTAAGCAGCCAGGGGTCTTTTATATGCACTTTCCCACAGACAGGACAACACATACCACAGCCTTTGATGAACCAGCTGTCGACCACTGGTTGTAACGGAAAATAACCCAAACTGCAAATGGATCCACTGAGAAGGATCGATCCCATGACTGACAGCTTAACAGTTGGGCACTCTACCGCCTGAGCTAGGTCCCGCTCCTCAACATTTTCATAGTTGCACAAAGTGTATAACGTGGTGTAGGGGAGGGGGGCAGTCAAGTAGGATTTTTACCATTTATTGAAATGTTGATATTTAAGACATATTTAACTAAGTTTTTAAATGTTAGTGTGTTCTACTTTAGGGGGTGAGGGGGTCTGGAAAAGTAGCATCCTTTGTACGACATAGAAAATGTTGAAAACTTTGATAGCCCCTTAACTGAAATATTTTTCTCAATTCCCGTTATTACATACCAAATCTAAATTATATACTCAAAATATAGTATATCCCAAAGATTGTATGCTCAGTGTCTTCCATATGTGTCGGCAATCTGGATAACCATATCCGCATTGTCTAATGCCCGGTACACACCTCCCGTATAAAACCTAAAACTGCCCATTTCGCGACTAAGTTTGAGTTTTAGTCGGTTTCAGTCTTTAGGTGTGTGACCCCCTAATACACCTGAGCCTTCCGATTCACGACTTAAAACTCAGTTTTGGGGCTTAAGACTGGAATCTTATAAGATTCGAAAAATGAATCGGGCAGTTTTAGTCGGGAAACGGAACGGGTCGGATTGTGACGGGCAGTCAGTTTAGCGCGTGAATTGTTTTCGGGAGGTGTGTACCAGGCTTTAGAGCATTTGTTGCCACATAGAAGGGAATGCTTGTCACTACCTAGCCTGGCACTCGGCATTACTAGGGTAAGGGAACGGACTGGTTTGCTCAGTATCAGGATAATGTGACTCTGTCGGATATCATAGTCATGGTGCTAACACTAAGTAACAGCCCAGCCAGTCTCCCAGTGGGGGCTCGCACTATAAAGTCACCATGAGTGCGCACTGTCACAGGTCGGTAACCTGTCAGTCAATCAATTAATCAATCAATCAAAGAGTATGTGAATGGGGCGAAGTCTTCCTTATATACTCACACAATAGCTGACCTACATAAATGAATAAGAGAAAGACCTGATAGTGGGTTAAGGTTGTATTTATCTGGCTAGAGGAACAAACCCGCCATGCCTAAAAAAAATAAAAAAGTGAGTGAGGATGGGCAGCCGTTACAGCTAGAAGCGGGAAGTGGCACGACTGTCAGAGCTGAGGTTGAGTAGTTTGGAGCAATAGATGGCTAGCCCAGGCTCCAGCACCCGATGACTGAGGGGGGAGCTGAGGAGCCAGAGTGGGATTCCAGGCTATTATACTCATATAATTCTTATACAGCATATATATATATACATATATATATATGTGCATGTGTTGTTCAGTTGAAAGCCAGCATTGAATGAAACCATAACATGAAAACACGCTGTTGTTGTGTTTGTGGAACTGCTCGGTGGAATGTTAGTGCAGCAGTCCTGGCGAGCAGTACGGTACACACGCCATCCAGGGATCACCTCGCACGGGCCGGGGATCACCTTAGGGTAGGATTACATTAGGCGTCCCTAGTTCAGCATTTGCTCACGGTGTGTCCTGCCTCCCACCACCAAATACCCTATAATACTAAGACGGCTCACTCAGCCTGTACTGTGTAATCAAAATGAGCAAACCCACCACTTGGTGCGCTGGCTGTTCTCTTGGTTAAACAGGTGCTATATTATATGTATAAATGTATATATGAATGTGAAAGATGTGTGATGATGGCGATGCTGATGATGATGCTGATAATGATGGGTATTTGTTCATAGCAATTTCATATTAATTGGTATTCATGCTTACCTATCTCATGTATATTATAATTGTATGTGCTTACATGTGAAACACCCAGCAGCAGCTGGGCTGATCAAACCCACCACAAGGTGGCACTGCAAAATTTACATTACCATTGGAGAGATAGGGAATGAGCCGTCTTAGTATTATAGGGTCTTTGCCACCACCCACCCACCCCACACCCCTCCTATCTCAGCACACACACACACCTCCCCAGTGGCGCGTCCGAGGGATGAGCACGTGACCTTAACGTGACGCGACGGTGACGTCACGTGACGCGTCACGTGCCGTGTCAGCGCGGTGGTGGCGTGGTTGGTGTTTGTTGTAATATTCATTCCGTGGTTTGTGCTTCCACCCCCCCCCCCTCTCCCAACACATCTACCACTCGTTATCTCGTTATGTCTGGCCACCATCCCACCTCCACCCACACCCACACCCCCAAACCACCCCCACATTCCCTCAGATCTCAGACAGTCTGCACCCATCTGTGGTGATCAGTTCCCGGGCACAATCACGCTCATCTTATCTGGGGTCCTGCAGCTTCTTCATGATTAGACTGCTTGATCATTTCTCAACACCGCTAATCTATGATTCTGTCTACCCCTCCCCCAAAACACCCACCCACACCCACCCACCCACACCCACACCTACCCATCTGTTTTTAACTTTAAGATTTAATGAATCTACTAACTCAGTAACTGGTATCAAAGTTGCATAGTCCAATGGTTTATAGTTCCAGTCATTTTTCTGAGATAAATATATTAAATTGATTATCATAATCTACCTTACATTAGATTGAAGTTGAAGTAACTTTCATTTTAAATGGCTAACTTTTCAGATATTTGAAGTGCAAACATGTCAAATTAGTTTTGGCAAGCATGCCAGAACTCTGAGTCTGACACCATAGGCTTCTGCAATAACAGATTCTATTAAATTGACTCAGTATTCCCTTCTATGCAGAAACAAATGTTTAATAGTTAGATATGTAGAATAAAATATAGGTAATTGTTTTGGTTTTGAAAATTTGATTCTTCATCGGACAGTGCAGCTTTAATTAAAGCTGCATAGTCCGATCAAATCATAAACTTTTCAAAAGCAAAACAATTACAGTATAACCCCATTAAACCAAACTTGAAGGGACCCTAGAAGTTTGTTTGTATTAACCGATCATTGGTTTAACCGAGCTTTGGCTTTGACTTTGACTAGGTGTGTATTGCACATGTAATAACAATCTATGTGGACACTTTGATTATTGTTTTTTTATGTATAAATAGTATAACCCCGTTAAATCAAGCTCGGTTAAATCAAACGATTGGTTAATCCAAACTTTTTTCGGTGGCCTGGCAAAATACTACCAGTTATCATATAAATAAGTCGGTGGGTCTCGGATGACCTTATAACCACATGCAAGTTTGGTTTAACCATACCGGAGTGGCCTGGGGTCCGATAATTTTGTTTGGATTAACTGATAATTTGGATTAACTGACTTTGGTTTAACCAACTTTTTCATATGATAAATGGTGGTATTTTGCTGGGCCGCCGAAAAAAGTTTGGATTAACCGATCGATTGGTTTAACCAAGCTTGGTTTAACGGGGTTATACTGTATCTATTTTTGAATCGCCATATCCAACTTAGACACTGACACACTTATCAAACATTTGTTTCTGCATAGAAAGGCATAATAAGTCAATTCAATAGAACCCGTTACTGCTGAAGTTCTGACAGACAAGCATGTTAACATTAACGCCGCATGTTTCCACTTCAAATATCTCCCAAGTTTGTCATTTTAAATCAAAGTTACTTCAAACTAAAGTGAAGTAGATTAAAGCTGCATAGTCCGATGAAAACATCAAATTTTCAAAACCAAAACAATTATCTAGATTTGATTTTACATATCTAACTTAGATACTGATGCATTTATAAAGCTGAGATTCCTTACACGCGGTATACGGCATGCGGTATGGGAATGTGAATGCGACAAAAAATCGAAACGCCTTGAAGCCTATGGGCTACATTCCTTACACGCGGTATACGAATACGAATGCGAATGCGAATGCGAATGCGTTTTTCCGATCGGTCCATGTAGCGATCGGTGCGGCATGCGGCATGGACAAGTGGGGTGCGAATAGAAACCTGAGTATGATGTGTCCATTAATTTAACACTAGGAGAGGCGACTGACCATTACGGAACGGTCACACACAGGGGTGTTAAGTGGAAACATCTGGTAGTGGTGGTGGTGGGGAAACGCTTGCTGCTTACCGCATAGAAGGAATCCTCCCATTCGCATACCGCATACCGCATACCGCATACCGCATACCGCATACCGCATACCACATACCGCATACCGCACACCGCATACCGCATACCGCATACCACGTAGAAGGAATCTTAGCTTTAAGCATTTGTTTCTGCGTAGAAGGCAATACTGAGTCAATTTAACGGAACCTGTTAGTGCAGAAGTCTATGGTGTCAGAGTTTTGGCATGCTTGCCAAAATTAATTTTCTATGTTTGCACTCAAAATATCTCAAAAGTTTACCATTTAAAATAAAATTAACTTTGAACTAATGTAAAGTAGATACTAATGATCGATCTAATATATTTATCTCAGAAAAAATACAGAAATTCAAAACCACCGGACTATGCAACTTTAATATAACGATCAACCTAATATTATTTATTTCAGAAAATTACAAAAGCTCAAACCTATCGAACTACGCAACTTTAATAATATTCAAATGAGTAATCAATCGGAGAAACCGACTCAAAGATTTGTGATTAGCACTGTTGCATAATAAATTGGACAAACATTGTTTGCGAATGACGTCACATTCTTGCATGCATATTCAAATGAGTATCCAATCGGAGAAACAGGCTCTACAATTGTGTACCTTGGTACTATGACGTAATTGTGTCAATGGTGTCGTTGATGACGCCACGCGCTGGTATGAATATTCAAACTGAGTCGTGGATCAGACAACCAGAGTAAACATTTATATTATGTCTCACTATCACACTAACGTCCTGCTATGACCTTAGATGTTGCTAGGACGTAAAACAACAACAAACAAACAAACACTATATGACTATAACATAGCCGTAATAAACACCAGGTATCAGGCTCGCGTCTGGTGGGAGGGACGGAGGTGCGCATGCGCATCTAGCTGCCTGTCATCACATTACAAATAGGATTACGTCGCCTTGTGCTGCCATAGACCCAACCCCTTCCCTCCCTCCCTCCCTCCCTCCCTCCATCTCCCCCCCCCCCCACTCCCTCCTCACCCAACCGCCCATCTTCACAATGCCACCGCCTGCTCATTATTTCCCTTATGTACATCCCCCATCCCTCCCCCCTCCCTCCCCTCTCCCCCATCCCCCTCCGCTCCCTCGTCCCCGCCCTCCCCCCGGCTCCCCTGCCCTCCCTCACACCCCCTTCCTCTCATTTCCCTCCTCTCCCTGCCCTGCCTCACCCCCTCCCCCCTCCCACACATCCATCATAATCATATCCCTCCCCTCACTGGCTTCCCCTCCCCTCCCATCCCTCCTTCCTCCCCCCTCCCCTCCACTCCCTCCCCTTCCTCCCGTCTTTGCCTCCCTCCCATCCACCTTCTCCCTCCTCCCCTCCACCCCTACCCTTCCCATCCTCACATCCTCCCTTTTACCCTCCCCGCTCCGCTGCTCCCTCTCTGCCTCTTTACTGTCTCCCCCCTCCTTCCCCTCCCCTCCCTCTCGACCTCCATCTTTCTCCTTTCTCCCTCCCCGCCCCTCCGCCCGGCCTCCCCGGCCCATGTTCCCGGGACCTGCTCATTATTTCCCCGGTGCGCCCCCCTCCCCGCACCCCGCTGCATACACAGGTAACCGGAGCCCCGCCCGGCCACGTCCCCGTCCTTTGATCTGGGCGACTCGCGTGAAAATATCACCGGAGAGCCTGGCAGGGACGCTGGAGTAACGACAACCATGTAAAAACAACCCACGCCCACGCACACAACACACACACAACACACACACAACACACACACATACAGCCCACACACACATACAACCCACACACATACAACACCCACCCACATATACAGCCCACACACACACAGCACCCACACACGCGCACAGCCGACACATAGATACAACACCCACCCACACATACAGCCCACACACACAGCACCCACACATACAGCCCACACACACATACAGCACCCACCCACACATACAGCACCCACCAACTCACGCACACTCACACAGCCCACACACACGTACAGCACCCACCACCTCACGCACACTCACACAGCCCACACACATACAGCACCCACCCACCCACTCACGCACACTCACACAAACCACACACACATATAGCACCCACACACTCACGCACACTCACACAGTCCCCACACATACAACACCCACCCACTCACGCACAGACATACCACACACACAAACAGCTACCACCCACTCACGCACACTCACACAGCACACACCCACTCACGAACACTCATACAACCCCTACCCACTCACGTACACTCACACAGCCCCAACACACACACTAACACTCACTCAGCCCTCCACCCACTCAACCTCAACCCCCATCCACCCACTTACACACAGCCCCCACACATCCATACACACTCACTCACATAACCACCTACTCACTCACATTCAGCCAACACACCCACTCACACACACTCTCACAAACACTCTCACACACACTCTCACACACACTCTTCACCCACTGTCATATCCACTCTCAAATCTCATGCTCTAGCTCACACCTATTCTCACAGCTATTCTCACACCCACTGTCCACCCACTCTCACACCCACTCTCATACCCACTCACACACAACCCCCACCCACCCACTCACGCACACTCACTCTCATAGCCCCCACCCACCCACCCACACCCAGCCAACACACACACTCACATACCCACTCTCACAAACACACACCCACTCTCATACCCACTCACAGCCATTGTCCACCAACTATCACATGCATGCACACTACTATTACTGAGTACTATCACCTACACCCCCACTCTCACAGACACTCTCACACCCACTCACGCACTCACTGTCATACTCACTCCCTTACCTACACTCACTCATAAGCCCCAGTCAGACCTCATCGGATTGAGAAAACGGACAGAAACCGGACACTGTCCGGAGAAATACACATACAGCCCACCCACACATTCAGCACCCACTCACGCGCACTCACACAGACCACACAAACATACAGCACCCACCCACTCATGCACACTCACACAACCCACACACACATATATGACCCACACAATTCACGCACACTCACACACCCCACACACATACAACACCCACTCACTCACACACACTCACACAACACACACACACATATAGCTCCCACCCACTCACGCACATTCACACAACCCACACACACATACAGCACCCACACACTCACGCACACTCACACAGCACACACACATATAGCACCCACCCACTCACGCACATTCACACAGACCACACACACATACAGCACCCACCCACTCACGCACACTCACACAACCCACACACACATACAACACCCACTCACTCACGCACACTCACACAACCCACACACACATATAGCACCCACCCACTCACGCACATTCACACAACCCACACACACATACAGCACCCACACACTCACGCACACTCACACAACACACACACACATATAGCACCCACCCACTCACGCACATTCACACAACCCACACACACATACAGCACCCACACACTCACGCACACTCACACAGCACACACACATATAGCACCCACCCACTCACGCACATTCACACACCCACACACACATACAGCACCCACTCACTCACGCACACTACCAACCCACCACATATAGCACCCACCCACTCAGCACACTCACACAACCACACACATATTCAACACCACACAATCACGCACACTCAACAGCACACACACATATAGCACCCACCCACTCACGCACACTCACACAACCCACACACACATATAGCACCCACCCACTCACGCACACTCACACAACCCGCACACACATATAGCACCCACACACTCACGCACACTCACACAACCCACACACACATACAGCACCCACACAATCACGCACACTCACACAGACCACACACATACAACACCCACCCACTCACGCACACTCACACAACCCACACACACATACAGCACCCACACAATCACGCACACTCACGCAGACCACATACACATACAGCACCCACCCACTCACGCACACTCACACAACCCACACACACATATAGCACCCACCCACTCATGCACATTCACACAGACCACACACACATACAACACCCACACAATCACACACACTCACACAGACCACACACACATACAGCACCCACCCACTCACGCACATTTACACAGACCACACACACATACAGCACCCACCCACTCACGCACAATTACGCAACCCACACACACATATAGCACCCACCCACTCACGCACACTCACACAACCCACACACACATACAGCACCCACACAATCACGCACACTCACACAGACCACACACACAAACAGCTACCACCCACTCACGCACATGTACGGTTTATATACGGTACCCATCTGGCGTGTCAGTTCTATCTCCGGTGGTGTCCGGTGGTGTCCGGTACAAGTTTTGAACATGCACAAAACGTGTACCGGACACTGCCGGACTGACGTGTATGGTGTGTGGTTTAAGTCTGTTTGGTCTGTTTTGTCCGTTTCATGTCCGGTACCCATCCGTTAAGACTCTGGTTTGCTTCCTGCCAAGTCTGTTGACGGGTTTTGTTTTTTTAAATTATTTATTTATTTTTATTGTGGAAATTCGGTCAGTATATGTTTTCGGTGCGTCCGTGAACAATTCGGTACGTCCGTTTGACATTCGGTTTTTGTCCGGTTAGCATCTGGTGGATATTCGTTAATGTATGTTCCTTGTCCGTTTAGCATCCGTTTCGTCCGGCGGCTGTTGCAACAGTTTGACACATTTTGGTACATTTTGATACCGAACACCACCGGACTCGAAAATTCTTTGTCCGGTTTCTGTCCGTTTCCTCAATCCGGTGAGGTCTGACTGGGGCTTCACACCAACTCCCAAACCCACTGTCATACCCACTACCCACTCTCACATCCACACACACTGCCGTACCCACACCCACACCCACACCCACACCCACACCCACTATCTTACCTACACCCATTATCACACCCACTCTCACGCCCACTCCCCTGTCTACACCCACTCTCTCATTTCTTCTCCTACACCTACTCACTCTCAGTCTCACACTCACACAACCATTCTCATACTTACACACACTCTCGCATTCACACTCACACTCCCTCTCACACTGACTCTCATTGAAGGTCCGGTCACATACACGTTAGTGAATGTAGTTGAACGTAGTGGATACTAACCTAGTTGAACGTAGTTAAACGTAGTTGAACCTAGTTGAACGTAGTTGAACATACCAGCATCCATACTTGTCCGTGATGAGAACGTGATAAGGACATGTGTTGGGCCGTGAGTTCCGATTTAAGCTTTGGATATGTTCAAAGGAGCACTACATTTGAGGCAGACGTAGCCTCTGTGATCAAAACATACTCTAGCATACTCTACCATACTCTACCATACTCTACCATACTTCTTACTGTACTCTAGCGTACTCTAGCATACCCTAGCGTACTTTGACCGGCACAAAACCTTGGCCGTTCTGCCGTGGTCACATAGCCGTTAGTGGCCGAAGTTGAACGTAGTTGAGCGTAGTGGAGGGTAATGTAGTTCAACGTAGTTCAATGTAATGTAACGTAGTTGGACATACCGGGATCCATATCGTAGCATACCAGGATCCGTACCGCAACATATTTATCCATACCGTAATGTAATTATCCATACTATAATGCTAGGTACACACCTACCGTTTTTCCGCACCCACCTACCCTATACGATCTAAAACTGCCCCAAAATCGTGAGGTGTGCACTCCCCTAGCACACCTACCGATTGCGATTCGCGACTTTTTAGGGCTAATGCTAGGTACACACCTACCGTATACGATTCGCGCACTAAAAATCGCGACCCGACCCGACCTGCTTAAAACTGAAAACGGGCCGATTCATTTTTCGAATCGCGAATCGCAATCGTAAGGAAGCGGTTTTAGCCCTAAAAAGTTGCGAATCGCAATCGGTAGCTGTGCTAGGGGAGTGCAAACCTCACGACTTTTGGCCAGTTTTAGATCGTACACGGTAGGTGGGTGCGGAAAAACGGTAGGTGTGTACAAACTGCTTCCTTACGATTGCGATTCGCGATTCGAAAAATGAATCGGCCCGTTTTCAGTTTTAAGCGGGTCGGGTCG